>BQNB010024820.1:0-60297 GCA_026074375.1 Tanacetum coccineum
AAATATAAATATAAATATAAAATACTTATAAATATATAAATATAAGGATAAGAATGAAAAAATCACAATTATAGCAAACCGGGAGTATGATTCCCGGTTTGTTATCTCCAACGAGGAATGCAATTGAAATTCGAGAGGCGTTTTGAGAATCGATGCTTGAATGGAACAAGATTATGATTGGTTATCTAAATCTACAGGAAAATTAAGGCAAAACTTAAAAACACTTAAGGTAAGACAAATTTAACTAAAAACGCAAAACGAGAATCCTAAACGGGACCTAAAAACCCTAAATAATCAAAATTAAGTCCTAAAATGATCTTTTTAGTTTTTATAAGTCTTAATTGACTAAAAAGCTAAAACAAAGAAAACTAGACCAAAAACGGAAAAGATTTAAGCTTAAAACACTAAAAACATAAACGGGATTCAATCCCGTTCTTTAAAAAAATCAAATTTTACAATTTTAACCCTACGAAAGCAAATATAATTTTCCTAAGTCCTAAATGTTAAAAGAAAATTTTCTAAAAAAGAATTATATTTTTTTGACTTTTTTATAATTTTTTATGAATTAAAAACGATTTTAATAAAATTAAATGTTTAAAAATACTAAACTAATTATACAAATTCTGAAAAAATTACCAAAAGTGCATTGAACAATGTAGAATCTAATAAAAATAAGCTAGGGAAAATAGCTTATCAAATAAGCTGTGAAATAAGCCAAAAATGGCTTATAACCCAAACGGGCTAAAACTACTATAAAGAATTAATTGTGCAAACATAAACCGAAAAAGACCCAAGGGCGAGTTCGTAGTGCGTGTGTTGTGTAAAACGTTTGGTTAAATTGGGGTAGAGGTCTCGGGTTCGAGTCCTGCTCACCCTTGGCTTCCCCCAATTCCCAAACGTTTTTTACCTTCTATTTTTTTAATAATTTTTTAGACCACTTAAAAATAAGCAACTTTTGCAAAACAACCTTTTTTATAAACCAAAAATAAGCATACAATAAGCAGTTAAAGTTGACAAATTAAGCTTGACTTCACTAACCCTTAAAATGACTAAGTGTTTGCAATTTTAAGCACTAATAAGCAAATGAAAACTCAAAATAAGCTAAGACAGATAAAAGGGCATATCTAAAAAGCACTTAAGAACAAAAATAAGCAACTACAATAAGCTAGAATGATAGTTTAATCAAAAAGCTATGAAACTTAAAGATTTTAAGCTACAAGGCAAATAAGCTTAAATAAGCTCAAAACTGAAAGAAATAAGCTAAATTGGGCTTAAACTAACATAATAAGCTAAACTAAACATAGAATAAGCAAAAACAATAAGCTAATAAGCCTAAACAAGCAAATTAGCTTTTTGTCCAAAACTGATAAGCAAAAAGGCCAAGAGGGACTTTTCTAGCTTAAAAATAAGCTAGCAAAAGGATCCTTATGGCTTAGTGACTTATACCACTAAAAAGATTGGCCAAAAAGCTACAATAAGCAACAATGAAAAAGCAATTTCTCAAATTTTTTGAACACTTAGCACTTTTGACATTTGTGGCAAAAACACAAAAATGACAATGCAGGCTATATAGCTTTGTTTCTAACCTATTTTTAACACTTGCACAAACTCAAAAATATCACAAAACAACAAGATTCAAAGTCCTAATCAAATAAGCAGATAAAATAAGCTATAACCTAACAGGTTCAAACAATATACTCTTAAAACCTTGAAAATGAGATTTAACACTTAAACACTTAAACAAACTAATTTTTTGGACTACTTTAAGCTAAACTAAACTGACTCAAGTGTCAAAATGCAATCTTAACCCATTTTGACCCATTAAAACAGTTATGCCAAACACCCCTTTAAACTCTTAAATGCTTTTTTTTAACTTGAAAACTTAAATCTTTTATGAAAAACCCCTTAAGACCAGATATCTAACAAGCATAATAAACAATATTAAGTATATTTAAACAACCAATAAGCAATCAAATAAGCTAAAACAAATTGTGCTAGTTTATAAGCTATTTTAAGACAGATTATATGAAAACTCAAACAAATAGTTTCTAAACTATAAAGCAAGCATAATAAGCATTAAGCATAATAAGCAAACACAAATAAGCAAATATAAGCATGCAATAAGCACAAATAAGCAGTTGAATAGTAAATAAGCTAAAAATGGAAAAATGAAACTTACAAAGGCCCTTGCTCAAAACAGGGCAAATGAGCTCAACAGATCTTATCTACAAAATCTAGCTTATCAAAGATAAGCTAGCAGTGTCCATAAGCCCATCCAAATCCGGCTTATCATCCAAAAAGCTTTGGTATTTTAAGGGTGGATTTTTTTGGTTTTTGTAAAATTTTTCTTAAGTACTTAGTATTTCTCTTAAAACAGGTTGCTTGTATGATTTTAATAGAGCTTAAAACAGCTTATGAAAGGCTTTTTAACTTTAAGAAAAACAGGAATCACAACTTAGCTTAAAAACTTAGAATTTTCATTAAGATTAAAAACAGGTTACAATACTTGGAAATTAAAAAAAATGACTTGAAAACTAAAAACTAGGTTAAAACTACATAAAAACTCACTGCCAAATGGCTTACAAATGAACCCTATTTATACTAAACTAAGGAAGATTCTAGGAGGTGTGCTTTCTTTGTGAGAGCTCTTGCAGCTGTTTTTCTTGTGTGAGAGAGGTCACAAAGCAATCCTAGCCATCCAATTTGAGTAGTGTCCAAGTCATGTCATTTCCACCCTTGATCTTTTTGTCCTCAATCCTTGACGAATAGAAATGCAAGGGATTTCCAAGGTGGCAACTGGTGGGATAAGGTGTGGGGTGTGTAGACAAAGTGGAGAAGAAAGGGGAACAATGTTGGGGTGAATTTGGCGGGTAGTGGAGACAGGACACATGAAGGAGATGTACAGTGTTCCCGCTGTTATTTTGAAGTTTGGGAAATTGCAAGAAAGGCCCTTCAAGGTGTATATATCTCTTGCATTCATAGTCCTTGTTTGGTGCATCTTTGGTCCTTGGAGTAGTAAATGGTTTGCACCGTTAGTCCTTTTAAGGACTAACGGGGTTAAGTTTAAAAGGGAATGTGGTTAACGGGGTGTTATAAAAGGTGATGTTGGGCTAGTGTTGGGCCGGGTATGGTTTTAAAAAGACTTGGGCCTTTTAGAAGGCTTAAGGCTTATAAAGATATAAGTGGGTTGACCCGGGCCCACTAGGTGGGTACGGGTGGGCCCACTTTTGGCAATTTAGGTTTTCGGGTTCGGTTTTCGATGCTCTTTCCAATGCCTCATCCCGGGGTTGACTTTGACTTTTTGACTTTTGTTGACTTTGACTTTGTCTTTTTGACTTCTCACGGTCTTTCCGTTCTCGTGCTCGGTTTTTCGTTTTGGCTTTGATTTTTGTCCTTTTCTTAGATATCCATTACCTGCATAATACAAATGCAAAACATACAAATACAATGTATTTTTGGTACGTTTTAGTCATTTAAGTCCGGTTTTAGTGGTTAAAGGTTTGTGTAATTAAACACATACCAATTACCAACAAAAAATTAAATCCAATCTATGAGAAGAAGAGGAAGATGACTTAGAAGATTTAGATAAATCGGGACTACCATCCTACCCTGATAATTGGGAACCAATCAGACCAACTTTATTCTCTACCAATTCGATTGAAGCTGAAAAGCAACCTCCTAAACTTAAGGAACTTTTGTCCCATCTTGAATATGCCTTCTTGAACAATAACCAAGAATTTCCAGTTATCATCTCCTCTTTATTAAACACCCAAGAAAAAAAATCACTCTTGAAGGTTTTGACGCAACACAAGGCTGCGTTAGCATGGAAAGTTGCTGATATCTATAACACCCCAAACCAAACAACTTTGGATTGGGCAACAGAATTAGCAATTGGGTGTTACTAAATAACACAAAACACCAAGATAATAGAAAACGAACCAAATGAGACGTTTAGCAAACATGTGTTCCTTTATTAATCAGAGTAAAACGAGTTAGGTCCCCACAGAATCGCAACCGCAACCATTACAACATTTGAAAAACTATTGTTTCAAAATAAAGACATTGTTTTAGAACAACTTAAGACATTGTTTTTGAAAGACAAGGAGCACATAAGTAGTCTTTCACCAAATCCATCACACGCATGACACATCCACGCTATCGTTTCCTTCATCCTTGGTTACCTGGGATAAAACATGTTTAAAACGTCAACAACAATGTTGAGTGAAATTCATAGAGTTTAAAATAATCCATAAGAAATAATCTTTGAACACATAATTAGTTCTCGAGAAAACATTGCAATGAATGCAATGTATAACAATCTCTTTTTCTTTCACGCAATAAGCTCATGACACCGAACGTTAACAATACATATTGTGACACCCCCAAAATCACAACAACGCAGCGAAATTACCACTCGGGGTGCTACTTCATAGTTCATACACACAAGTTACATAAAACGACCTCAAAATAGACGTTTAATAAAATGTCACATTCGATTTAATAAAATATCAGAGTTACACAGGTCCTAATAATTTTTTTTAACAAAAGTTACAAGCGTTCAAACATGACTCAATTGTATATTTAAAGATAAATGATTATCGAATGTAACCAAGCCAATAAAGTTTTGATATCCGCGCATCTAAATGCTCCCAATGCTCAGCTAGCAAAATAATAACCTGAGAAAATACATGCAAAACGTCAACAATAATGTTGGTGAATTTATAGGTTTAAGTAAAAGCAGTATTGAAAGAATTTAAGAAATATTTCAGTAAGAAAAGAAGCGTTACAACATTTAAAAGTATTAGTTCCGAAATTCAAGTAGTGATTCAATAAATCAAGTAATGTTCAGCAGTGGACCACAAGACTTAAGATCAGCAAGCGACAATATTTCAAATTATAATTCAGCATTACCGCATTGAGCTCATGACACCGAAACCTTGACAATAACGCATATCATATGCAAATACAGTTGCCCTAGTACTAGGTATTATTGCCTTATACCTACAATTCTTAATACAAATCGCCCGTTGAAAGGGAACTCGAAAGGATTAGATTCAGACCCTCGGACGGGGTTGTCAAACCCAATAGATCTATTAAATGTACTAGCGTTCACCTCATGGCAATTAACAGTTCATGAAATTAGGGACTTTGGCAATAGCGACTCATGCGGATAATTTCATAATCGGTCAGGCATACCTTTCAAGCACTTGTGTCCAATTTAAAACAAATAATGTGTTCAAAACTTACAATTTTGTAAATTGATAATCAATGATCTCAAATCATGTAGTAAGCAAATCAAGCTTTAATAAATTCATGAGTAAACAACCATGTATCACACATGTTTTAGAAGTCATATAGTAAGCAAGTAAAAGCTTTTAGTACAAACAGTCATGTAATGCTTGAGTAGTAAAAATCAATAAGTTAGCTTAGTAAAACGAGCATGTATTCTTACCCCGAAAATAGTTTATGAAAACCATTAAAAGAGAAAAGGTGGGGCTATGAACTCACCGTGGATAAGAGTAGTGATCAAGAAATCCAAACGAGAAAGACAAGTGTCAACAATCAACCGCGACCTATAATAGTGGCGCGTGATTAAAATTCATACTTATAATGTAATGTAACTTAATATAAAAGAATCAAATATTTATTTATACATTGGCATGTAATATTATCATATGTTTAAGAATACATGTACTAGAGTTACTTAAAGTACCACTTCCATATTTTCTGAAATTCTATCGATTTTTACTAGACGTTCTCTATACTTAAAGAGTTACTAAACGGTCAGATTAGACGCTCTCCTTCTATATTAAATCACCTATATATGTTGATTAACTACTGTAGCTCACCCATAAACTATAGCCACTTCCAACTAATCCTTAAAGACACACCAATGCGACTTGTTTTAAAACAGGATTTGTTGGACTTATCAAAGGTTTAGCAACAACAGACCCCCTTAAATACCTCAAAAAAATCTAAAAAAAATCAGCAGGTCACACACATCATGAACATGTTCCAGTTTAAATTTCATCAAAAATTATTAAGTTTTGACTCGTCTGCTCACTGCATATTTGCAACTGAAATTCGAACTCAGAAAACCCAGTTTTGACAACCAATTTTGTAAACATGTTTTGACAACCAATTTTGTAAACATGTTTTGACCTACTTTTAAGTACTGAAAATCGTTAAGGCCTAGCTCGTTGGAAAGTAGACTCGAAGTACTTAGTCGTAGGGTCCTGCAAACTTAGAAAACCTATAGGCATGACCAAGTTACACTACGCGCAAGATGGACTAAAATTCTGCACAAAAACAGTGTGTGCATAATTTTACCGTTTTAGTTTTCAAATTTCAAAATGCCATATCTTTTTCGTTTTTAAGAGTTGGACGCTCTACCTTATATTGAAACGACCCTTAGGGCGAACACTATCATTCTAAAAATTAAAATCTCAGTTTGCACAATACTCATCTCGCCAATTCAAGCCTAAACTTTCTGGTCTAATTGAGGTTTATAAAACCCTATCAAATCTCCAAATTTTCGCATCACACACGCTTCTAATAATCTCAAACTAACCTAATACATCTATTAACTCACTAATCTCGCCAACAACATAAGAATTATAACTTCTAATTTATTCATGAATTCTCAAACATAATCAATGTACATGCATGCATATATATAAGCAAGATCAAACCAAAAGAATGAGTAATAGACTTACAACACAAAATTATTCAAAGAAAATCAACCACGCCAAACCCCTTGGGGTTTATAATTCTGTCGACCACAAGGAGAGGACAAGGACAACCCGAAGACTTAATTTTGCTTCACCAAACTTTGTTTACACAATCAATATATAACCCTCGTTAATCCTATTACATTTAATTAGATCAAAACCCTTGAAATCAAAAATCAATAAAAATCAAGAATTTCAACATCAATCATGCATGGTTGATTTTATGAGAAAGGAAGAATAAGGGTTTGTATAGGGTTGATTTAAGATGGAATGGGAGTGACTTGGAAGATTTTTAGTGGTGGTGTGGGCTTGGTTTTTCTGCTCGACAAAACACAGAGAGTGGAGGAGAGGATGAACCGTTCTCTTTTTTTGTTAACTGTGAGAGATATGGAAGTTTAAATGGGTTTAACTCTTTATAAGGATTATCAAATAAGAAAGAAAAAAATAAAGGGGTGTTATGTGGGCTTTTGCTGCCGAACAAAAGAAAAAGGGGGAAAAGGGAGTTGGGCTTTAGCCCACTTTCGTTAAATACTTTACATCGTTTAAAACTCGAGCCCGATCACTTAATTAACGGATTATAAATTATAAAGACACAATTTTGACGCGGGTTTGGCCAGAAACACGAGAAGGTCAGAAAATACAAAAATTCAAATAATTAAGCTTTCGAGGCTAAAAGACGGAGTCGTTGATTTCTCGATCGTTAAAACGGATAAACATCTAAAGCACGGCGAATGAATAATTAAAATTGACAAATTTTACTAAAATCGACTAAAATAAAAAATATTCTAAAACGTTAGAAAATAAATAAAAGCTCGACTTAAATAATGATCTTAAATTCAGAAATGTTACACATATGCCAATTTTCCCTATAACAAGGTATTATTGTCATATACCTATTACTTCTAATACAAAATGTTCGTTTGACAAGGTGTTCACAAGGATTTATACCTCGAACAGGGTTGTCAAACCCAACAGATATATTTAATGCATTAGCGTTCATCTCACAAGGAGATTAACGGTTCATAAAATAAGGGACTTCGACAATAGCTACTCAGGCAGAACCAATCTCATAATCGGTTCCAGCATACCATAAAATCATATGTGTTCGATTTTATAAAACAAACATGTATCCCCCTCGCGAGTTTAAAAACAATCAAAAGATTTAAATGCGAGGCTATGAACTCACCTTAAGCAAAAGATCCAATTCAATCAAATCAACAAGCGCAAATAGCTTTACGTCTTAACCGCGACCTATTTAATACATATATAGCGGTACGTGACTAAAAATAAAATAATTCATATAATGCATACTTGCATCTCTCTCTCTCTCTCTCTCTTTCTATATATATATATATATATATATATATATATATATATTTAATATTATATATATATAGACAGTAATTACGTTCATACATCCTATACTATATCTGCCAAGTGCGACACAAAACATTTCACTTTGACGCACTAACAATATCATGACACTTTTCCACAAAGTTTCTATTTTTAGAAAGTTACCGAAAGTAAGGATAATATAATCCTAACTTCATAATACATTATCAATTAACTAACACTACAAACCCTTTGCTCATTATAGACTATATTTAAAAGTATACGCAAGTTTGACTTTTAAAAGTCACTTCGTAGTTGACTTTTACTCCAAAAATAAACCAAACTTGACTCGGCCGTAAAACGTTCATTATTAAGAGTTACGTGACGATCCACCTAGCGAATCGTAGCTAAAGGCGAACACTGTCACTTTTCATTATCAAAAATAACTTTCAAAAATTTCTCGACTCGCTACGAGTTAGTCAAACTTTCTGGTCAAACTTGGTCAACCTAAAACCTATTAAAATAACATTTTTGACATAATCCGACTATCAAAACATGCTTAACTATCCTATTTAAGCATACCAAAACCATCAAACTTTGGTCAATAACCAAATATACTTTCAATAATTTCCGCACTTGAATCTTATAGCAATAACCATAATACACGCAATATAATCAAATTAACCACACTAGAAATGTAACTAGTATACTCACAATGCTATAACAAAAATCAATTTGGGTTTCCCCTTGGTGTTTGAAATCGGACGCAAGCAGAAACCCAAACAAACCAACCTTTTTCAATCAAACCAATTGCTAATAACACTAATCTAGCAATTATAAACACCCCCTTATACACGAAATCTTTAAGAACCAACCAAAAATCTAACTTCTCCAAAACTTATTGCATGTAGGATTTTAATAGTGGGATTTATAGGCCTTGATACAAGGATTAATAATATGTAAACGGATTTTAATGCATGTCGGAAATCAACCAAAAAATAGTGTGGGTTTGGGTGGCCGGTCATGGAGCTCAAGAAGAAGGAAGGAAGAGAAAAATTTTAATAAAAAGTTATAAGTTTGTGTGTAAGTGTGCTATTTATAGAAAACAACTTTGACATCTTGGCAATTCTAGTCCTTCCTTCTTATTATTCCTTCAAAATTAGTACAAAGCGTTTATTTCGTTAATAAAATCAGCCAAAGACTCGGGTTACACCACGTTAGTAAATATTTTAAATCCGTCCCACTAATTTTTCTTTAAAATGTTTAATAAAACGTTAAATCACGTAAAACACGACCTTTAAACACGGTTTTTACAAAAACTCAGGGAAACACCGTAAAATACAAAAATAACATAATCACACTCTCGGAGCGACAACATAAATTTTTTTGACTTTCTTAGACGCTAAAAACAAATAGAAACTCAATCATGGCTTGAAATTACCCTATAAATTGAAATTTTCATCAAACCTTATAAAGCATAGACGACTATAATTAATTACGTATAAAAATAATTATCATAGCTCGGGATAAATGTTGACCTGAAACTCGGTTTTGTTACAATATCAAAGGCATCAATCCTTCATTTTGTACTCATAAAATTCTAATGAAAGACAATTTTAAACCAGTAGTACAACCACAACGAAGACTCAATCCTAAGGTTCAAGATGTGGTAAAAGCTGAGATAGTCAAGCTACTCGATAGCAGACTAATTTACGCCATTTATGATGGTCCTTGGGTTAGCCCCATACATGTAGTTCCCCAAAAAAAAGGGGGGTAACCGTAATAACAAACAAAAATAACGAGCTTGTTCCAACCAGAACAGTCACCGAATAGAGGGTATGCATTGATTATAGAAAACTCAATGACGTAACTCGGAAGGATCATTTTCTATTACCATTCATCGATCAAATGTTAGAAAGACTCTCTAGAAATGAGTATTACTGCTTCCTAGATGGATTCTCTAGGTACTTCCAAATTCATTTAGCACCAGAAGATCTAGAAAAAACTACTTTCACATGCCCCTATGGAACATTTGCATATAGGAGAATGCCCTTCGGGCTGTGCAATGCTCCGGCCACATTTCAAAGATGCATGATGGCATTCTTTCATGATATGTGCAAGGACTTCATGGAAGTCTTCATGGATGATTTTTCCTTTTTTGGAAATTCATTCGACTCTTTCCCTACTGTTGGGATTAAAAGTCTTCTTGATGTTGTTTGAATTACTGATGCTCATGTTTGTATTAATGCTGCTCGGTTGAAGTTAGTGCTGCTCATGAACTTTAAAGAAAATATGTTAAGTATTTACTACTGCAAGTACAAAGTTAGTACTACTAGTGAAAATATTCTAAGTAGTTACTACTGCTAGTGATAAGTTACTACTGCTAGTACAAAGTTACTACTGCTCAAGGTTAAGACTGCTCAGAGATAAGTTAATGCTACTAGTGTTAATAAGTTAGTACTGTTTGGTGTTAGTACTGCTTATATGATATGTATTAAGTTATATATTTATAGAAAAGATTATGATTACTTAGGAAAGTACTGTATGCCAACTAGGGCTCCTTGGTGTATAAAAGGAGGTCCTAGGACATAGAGTTAGACATGTTTTTATCTTTTATTATTCTTAGCTTCAAGGTCTTTGTAATCCTAATACTTTGAGAGTATTCGTATTATTATTAATAATATTAGGGCTTATTTGTTTTGAATTACTGTTTCATTAAGAATTCTTCTTAACATTAAAGATTAGATTCTGCATAATCTTTAATACATTCAAACAAAGTTTCGATTATAGTTGTGTTAGATTTATCTAATATAACTAAACCTTAAACAAGCTTAAGGAATTTGATCTATTGAAGTGGGATCAACAAGTGGTATCAGAGCTTGTTGAGAAGCTTTGAATAAGAAGAATATGTTTTTGCTAAAAGATATGGATCAAGATTCTGCACACATGGTGGCTGCATCCAAAGTTCCCATGCTCAAACCTGGTGAGTATGAGATATGGAGGATGAGGATTGAATAATATATCCAAATGATAGACTACGCATTATGGGAAGTCATAGAGAATGGTGCAACCTTGCCAAAAACAAAAATTATAGAAGGAGTTATGACAGAGATGCCTATTACATCTGATGAAGATAAGGCTCAGAGAAGATTAGAGGTGAAAGCTAGAAGTACTTTAATGATGGGCATTCCCAATGAGCATTAGTTAAAGTTTAACTCTATAAAGGATGCTAAGAAGTTGTTGGAAGCTGTTGAAAATAGATTTGATGGAAATTCAACTACAAGAAAGACTCAAAGGAATCTCTTAAAGCAACAATATGAAAACATTATTGCTTCAAGATCTGAGATGCTTGATCAAACTTTTGATAGGCTTCAAAAGCTTGTGAGTCAGTTAGAGCTTTTGGATGAAAAGCTTTCACAAGAAGATGTTAATCAAAAGTTATTAAGAAGTTTATCACCTGAGCGGAACACACATGCTGTTGTGTGGAGGAATAAAGATGATTTGGATACAATGAGCATGGATGATCTTTACAACAACCTCAAGGTGTATGAACCAGAAGTTAAAGGGATGTCAAGCTCAAGTTCAAGCACATAGAATATGGATTTTGTATCCTCTTCAAATAACAACACTAGCAACACTAATGAAACAGTTAATACTGCTCATAGAGTTTCTACTGCTAGCACTCAAGTTAATGCTACTAACTGTATAAATATTGATAACTTGAGTAATGCTATTATTTGTGCATTTTTTACAAGTCAACCAAATAGTCCTCAACTTGTACATGAGGACTTGCAACAAATCTATCGAGATGACATGGAAGAGATGGCAAATAGCCATGTTGACTATGAGGGCAAGAAAGTTTTTAAAGAATACAGGAAGGAAGCTAACTGTTAATGGCAATGAGACTATTAGTTTTGATAAGTCCAAAGTGGAGTGCTACAACTACCACAAGAGGGGACATTTTGCTAGGGAGTACATAGCTCCAAGAAATTAAGACAACAAGAACAAGGAAAGCTCAAGAAGGATTGTACCTGTGGAAACATCTACTTCCACAGCTTTGGTGTCATGTGATGGTCTTTGTGGATATGATTAGAGTGATCAGGCAAAGGAAGGGCCTAATTATGTACTCATGGCTTTTTCATCTTTAAATTCTAACTCAGAGGTATCTAATGATTCTATTTGTTCAAAATCTTATTTGGAAACTGTTGAACTTCTTAATCTCAAAATGATCAACTATTACAAGATTTAAAGAAATCTGAGTTAATGGTTCTAGGTTATAAGACAGGTTTAGAGTCAGTGGAAAAAAAAACTTGAAGTTTATAAAGCAAATGAGTCTATTTATTTACAAGATATTAAGGGCTTAAAATTTGAAATTCATATAGGAGAAATAACTATTAGAGAGCTTAAGAAGAAGCTTGAAGTAGTTTAAAAAGAATAAGATGCCATTCAACTTAATGTATATAAATTTGAAGATGCATCTAAAAGTTTAAACAAGCTCATAGAGTGTCAGATAGTTGAAAATTGCAAAAAAGATTTAGGCTATGAAAGTTATAATGTAGTTCCACCTCCCTGTACAGGAAATTTCATGCCTCCAACACCTAACTTATCTTTTACTAGTTTAGATGATTTTGTTAATAAGCATGTAGTTGAGAACTGTAAAGCTATGTCTAGTAAAGAAGAGCCTAAGGTAGTTAGGAAGAATTATGATTCCCCAACTATTTAAAAATGAGTGTCAGATGATGAGGAAGAGGATGTGTCTCAGCCTAAAACTGAAAAGAAAACAGTTAGGCCTAGTATTGTTAAGAAAGAGTTGAGCAACATAGGCAAAACACTCATAGTCCAAGTGGTAATCAAAGAAAATGAAACAATAAGATGTCTCAAAAACTAGGAAGTAATTTTGAGATGTTTAATAAGGCATGTTATGTATGTGGAAGATTTGATCATTTGCAAGTTGATTGCAATTACCATCAAAAACAGTTTCAAAATCAAAGGATGGTAAAACCTGTTTAGAACAATGCTCACAGGGTGAATCATCAAAACTTTGCTAAAAAGACTCACCCCTATGCTAAAAAGAACATGGTTCCAAGAGCAGTACTAATGAAGTCTGGCTTAGTATCAATTAATACTGCTAGACAAAATATTTCTAAAACAGCAGTATCAGTTAATACTACTAGACAAGTTAATACTGCTCACTCAAAAACAATAGTGAATGCCGCTAGACAAATGTCATATCTTTCTAAAATAACACATTCAATTGTTAAGAGACTCATTCATAAGAACACAGTATTTAAAAACAGTAATATTAATCAAAGGGTTGATACTGTTAAGGGTAAAAAATTTAATAACACAACAGGGCATCAACCACCCTAAAAAGGTTTGATTATATTGATGCACAAGGCAGATCCAATTCAGTGATGGCTTGGGTCCCTAAAAGAAACTGATTTTCCTATCTAATGTGCAGGGCAATCCACAAATGGATTTACAGGATCAAGGAGTGATTGATAGTGGATGCTCAAGGCACATGACATGGAACATGTCCTATCTTACAGACTATGAAGAGATAGATGGAGGATATGTTGCTTTTGGAGGGAACCCCAAAGGAGGGAAAATCACAAGAAAAGGTACCATTAAAACTAGTAATCTAGATTTTGAAAATGTGTATTTTGTGAGAGAGTTAAAGTTTAATCTCTTTAGTGTCTCACAAATGTGTGATAAAAAGAATAGTGTTCTTTTTAATGACACTGAATGTATTGTTTTATCTCCAAACTTTAAGTTAATTGATGAAAGTCAAGTTTTACTTAGAGTTCCTAGAAAGAATAATATGTATAGTGTTGATTTAAAGAACATAGTTCCTAAAGGAGGTTTAACTTGCCTTTTTGCAAAAGCCACATCTGATGAATCTAAACTTTGGCATAGAAGGCTAGGTCACTTAAATTTTAAAACCATGAATAAATTGGTTAAGGGAAATCTTGTAAGAGGTTTACCTTCTAAACTTTTTGAAAATGATCAAACTTGTGTTGCTTGTCAAAAGGGAAAGCAGCACAGAGCCTCTTGTAAGTCCAAAACAGAGAACTCAATTAGTCTTCCTTTACATTTGTTGCATATGGACTTGTTTGGTCCAACATTTGTAAAAAGCCTTAAGAAGAAAATGTATTGCCTAGTTGTCACAGATGATTACAGTAGGTTTACATGGGTTTTCTTTCTAGCTACTAAGGATGAGACTAGTAGCATTCTTAAGTCCTTTATAACTGGGATAGAAAATCTAGTAGATCACAAGGTTAAGGTGATTAGATGTGATAATGGGATTGAGTTCAAAAATAGAGAGATGAACAATTTTTGTGAAAATGAGGGTTATTTTGAGACAATTTAATGTAGCTAGAACTCCTCAACAAAATAAAGTTGCTGAGAGGAGGAATATGACACTAAGTTGAGGCTTCTAAACCATGAAGTTGATTCTAAGTTGCCACTACCTTTTAGGCAAAATCAGTTATATTGCATGCTATGTTGCACAATATAGTGTTAGTAGTTAAGCCTCATAACAAGACCCCATATGAACTTTTTCATGGTAGAACACCAACTTTAAGTTTTATGAGACCATTTGGTGTCCTGTTACCATTCTCAATACCATAGATCACTTAGGAAAATTTGATGGTAAAGGTTTGATAAAGTCCTTTAATTGGATACTCTTTGAATAGTAAAGCCTTTAGAGTATTTAATAGTAGAACAAGGATAGTGGAAGAAAACTTGCATATTAGGTTTAGTGAGAGTACACCTAATGTTGTAGGTAGTGGACCAGATTGGCTATTTGATATTGATGCATTAACAAGAACAATGAATTATGAGACCAGTGTGGTGAAGGTAGACATTCTAATGGTTTTGTAGAGTAAAAAAGCAAGTGATAAGCTGTCAAGCTAGAAAGGAGACAGAAGATGTCAAAGATTATATTTTGCTACCATTATGGACTACTGATCCACCATATTCCTAAGATCCAAAGAGTTCTCATGATGATGGATCCAAACCTTTAAGTGAGGATGGAAAGAAGGTTGATGAAGATCCAAGAAAAGATAGTAAATGTAAAGATCAAGAGAAGGAAGATAATGTTAACAACACTAACAATGTTAATACTGTTAGTTCAACTGTTAATGTTGCTGGCACAAATAAGGTTAATGCTGTTGGTGGAAAAACAAGCATTGAACTTCCATTTGATCTAAATATGCCTGCTTTGGAAGATTATAGCATATTTGACTTCTCAAGAGATGATGAAATGAATGGAGCATTGCTGACATGAACAATTTGGATACAACAATCTAAGTCAATCTTAATCCAACTACAAAATTCATAAAGATCATCCTCTTGATCAAGTGATTATGATTTTGCAATCAGCTACCAAACAAGAAAAGATGTCCTAAAGAATTATGGGAGGAAACATTGTTTTGTTATACTTTATCAACAAAGAACAACCCATAAAGACCTTTAAAACTGCTTGTTTGCTTGTTTTTTATCACAGGAAGAACCCAAAAAGGTAATTCATGCATTGAAGGATCTAAGCTGGATAGAGGCTATGCAGGAAGAGCTTCTACAATTCAAGTTACAAGAAGTTTGGACTTTAGTGGATTTACCAAATGGAAAAAGGGCTATAGGCTCTAAATGGGGTTTCATGAATAAAAAGGATGAAAGGGGAATTGTGATAAGAAATAAAGCAAGATTGGTTGCTCAAGGATATACACAAGAAGAAGGGATTGACTATGATGAAGTCTTTGCCCCTGTTGCAAGAATTGAAGCAATTAGGCTATTTTTAGCTTATGCTTCATTTAAAGATTTTGTGGTGTATCAAATGGATGTAAAAAGTGCTTTTCATCCAGACTTTTCTGATAGAGTATACAAGGTTGAAAAAGCATTGTATGGACTACATCAAGCTCCTAGAGCTTGGTATGAAACCTTGTCAACATATCTGTTGGACAATGGGTTTCAAAGAGGGAAAATTGACAAGACCTTATTCATCAAAAGGTACAAAGGTGATATTTTGCTGGTCCAAGTTTATGTGGATGATATCATCTTTGGTTCAACAAAGAAGGAGCTATGCATTGCATTTGAGAAGTTGATGCATGAGAAATTTCAGATGAGTTCTATGGGAGAACTTACATTCTTCTTGGGATTACAAGTGAAGCAGAAGAAGGATGGCATATTTATTAGTCAAGATAAATATGTTGCTGAAATTTTAAAGAAATTTAGGTTTACAGAAGTCAAGACTGCAAGCACACCAATAGAAACTCAAAAGCCTCTGCTCAAGGATGAAGATGGTGAAGAAGTGGATGTTCATATGTATAGGTCAATGATTGGTTCATTGATGTATCTTACATCTTCAAGACCTGACATCATGTTTGCAGTGTGTGCCTGTGCTAGATACCAAGTCAATCCAAAGGTTTCACATCTTCATGCTATGAAAAGGATTTTTAGGTACTTAAAAGGTCAACTAAAATTAGGCCTTTGGTATCTAAAAGATTATCCTTTTGATTTGGTAGCATACACTGATAGTGATTATGTTGGAGCAAGCTTGGATAGGAAGTCTACAACAGGAGGTTGTCAATTCCTTGGATGTAGATTAATATCATGGCAGTGCAAGAAACAGACAGTGGTTGCAAATTCCACAACAGAAGCTGAGTATGTGGCTGCTTCAAGTTGCTGTGGACAAGTGCTTTGGATTCAGAATCAACTACTTGATTATGGGTACAATTTTATGCATACCAAGATCTTTATTGATAATAACAGTACTATTTGCATAATTAAAAATCCTGTTTTTCATTAAAAAACAAAGCATATAGAGATCAGACATCATTTTATTAGAGATTGCAATGAAAAGAAAATTGATTCAAATGGTCAAAAATCCGACTGACAAGAATAGTTTCAATATTGCCTTACAAAAACTTTTAAGTAAGTAGATTTCAATAGTTGATATGCTAGTATTTGGATGCTAAAATCTTAAAGTCTTTATCTCTTTATGTTTTTGTAGAGTTTTGTATGAATTAGTACTGTTATTCATGTCATTAAAAGTTTTTGCTGTTAAGTATAATTAGTACTGCTGGTTATACTTAATACTGTTGAGTTTCTACTGTTAGTTATACTTAATACTGTTAGGTATAATTAATATTGTGATAATTGTGAAAATTGCTATGGCTTTGTGTTTACTTGGTTTTGGACTACATATTGCAGGATAAGAAAAGAAAAGTGTTAGATAGATGAATGGGAATGTTGTTGGAATGGAATTGGAGTTAAAAACTGATGAGTCAAAGTATCATGCTAGCTAGGCATAACTTACTACTGCTTGAGTTACTTACTGCTGGTGTTAGGGTATTTTCATATATACTTTGATTAAGGTTTCAATCAATCATATAATAGATTCATTCTTCAAATACTCTCAATTACAAACCCTAACTCAATGTTTATCATCCATTTATCATAACCAACACAAATGGCGTACTCTAAAGTTATCAGATACTCATAATATGGTCGCATATTTTGCCTAACCCACCAGAGAGTGATGGGTTTGAACAAATTATGGATGTTTTGAATACACACCCTATAAGGTATGGATTAACGATTAATCCTACTATACATATTTCTTGCATTGAACAGTTCTGGTCTACTGTCATGGCCAAAAATATCAATGGAGAGGAACAGTTACATGCCCTAGTAGATGGCAAGAAGATAATCATCACTGAATCTATCTGTAGAAACAATCTTCAACTTGTAGATAAGAAGGTGTGATTGTTAACCAAATTCTACCATTTTGAAACAACTTTCAATGATGGGGTATGAGAAAAATTCCAAAAACTACTTTTATAACCATTCTTTTCCCCACAATGGAAATTTCTAATTCATACTATTTTACAGTGTCTAAGTCCAAAGACTACTGATTGGAATGAGTTTATTAGTACTATGGCATCTATCATTATCTGCTTAGCTAAAATCAGAAATTTAATTTTATCAAAATTCATCTTTGAAATATGATTACACACACACACACACACAATTTTGTCTGGCAAATTTTTGATGTATCCAAGGTTTGTGCAAATCTTTTTGGACCAACAACTTGAGGGGATGTCATCTCATAAGAGAATTTATATTGCACCCTCTCATACTAAAAAGATTTTTGGAAATATAAAAAGAATAGGCAAAGGTTTTTCTGGTAGAGTAACACCTTTATTTCTATCAATGGTGGTACAAAACTAATCACAAATGGGTGAAGGTTCAGCAATTCCAACTGATCCCCATCACACACCCACTTATATTTAACCATCTCCTCAACCTCAAAAGACACAAAAACCTAGGAAGCCTAAGAGAAAGGACACTCAGGTACCTTAACCTAGTGATCCTACTGAAAGTGTTGCAGATGAGGCTGTCTATAAGGAGTTGGGTGACAGTTTGGTGAGGGCTGCCACTACTGCTTCTAGCTTAGAAGCAAAGCAGGACAGTGGTAACATAGATAAGACCCAATCCAAGGCAACACCTAATGAATCTAGTTCCCAAAGAGCTAATTCAGGTGGTGGTCCCAGGTGCCAAGAAACCATGGGGGATACTATTGCTCAAACTAGGTTTGATAATGTATCTAAACATTCCAATGATTCACTGCTCGTAAGAGGTAACACACTTCGAAGTGATGGGGATAGACTTAAACTTAAGGAATTGATGACACTATGTACCAATTTACAAAACAAGGTTCTTGATTTAGAGTAGACAAAGACCTCTCAACGTAATGAGATTGCTAGCTTGAAAATGAGGGTCAAGAAGCTTGAAAAAAATGATAGATCAAGAACTCATAGGCTGAAAAGATTATACAAATTTGGTTTGACAGCCAGGGTAGAATCCTCTGATGATGAAGAAAGTTTGGGTGAGGATGCATCCAAACAGAGGAGGATTAATGCTATTGATGCAGATGAAGATATTACCCTGGTTAGTGTTCATGATGAAATGGAAGTTGATGAAGAAGTAGTTGAAGTTATTAACACTACTAAGCTAATTATTGATGCTGCTCAGGTTAGTGCTGTTGGTGAAAAAGTTAGTACTACTAGTGCTGCAACAACTGTTAGTGCTGCTAAAACAACTACTGCTACAACTGTTGATGCGATTACTTTGCCCAAGTGCTTGATGGAATGAAAAGTACAAAACCCAAGACAAAAGGGGTTGTTATACAAGAACTGGGTGAATCTACAGCAACAAAATCTTCACAACTATCTTTACAATAATCACAAAACAAAGGTAAAGGGATATTAGTAGAACCTGAGAAGCCTTTGAAGAAGAAAGATCGAATCATGCTTGATGAAGATCTGGCTTTAAATTTACAAGCTGAATTTGATAAAGAACAAAGAATTGCAAGAGAGAAAGCTAAAAAAGAAAAAGAAGCCAATATTGCCTTAATTAAAACATAGGATGACATACAGGCAAAGATTGATGTTGATCATCAATTGGTGAAAGATTGCAAGCACAAAAACAAGAAGAGTTATCTGTTGAAGAAAAGGCTACATTATTTCAACAACTCTTAGAGAAAAGAAGAAAGCATTTTGTAGCTAAAAGAGCAGAAGAGAAAAGAAACAAACCACCAACAAAAGCTCAACAGAGAAAGATAATGTGTACTTACCTAAAGAACATGGAAGGATACAAGTTTAAAGATTTAAAGTCAAAAGGGTTTGATTCTATTCAAGAGATGTTTGACAGAGCATTCAAAAGGGTAAATACATTTGAAGACTTTAGAACAAATTTGTTAGAGGGCAAAGAAAAAAGAGCAGAAACAGAGTTGGTAATAGAGAGTACAAAGAAGCAAAAGGTGGAAGATGACAAAGAAATAACAGAGATTAAAAAGTTAATGGAAATCATTCTAGATGAACAAGAAGTAGCAATTGATGCTATACCTTTGGTTGTTAAGTCTCCAAATATTGTTGACTGGAAGATTCATAAAGAAGGAAGAAAAAACTATTATCAAATAATAAGAGCTGAAGGAAAGTCTCAAATGTACATGATCTTTAGTCACATGCTTAAAATTTTTGACAGGGAGGATTTGGAAACTTTGTACAAGTTGGTAAAAGCTAAATATGAGTCAACAAGACCAGTAGAAGACTTGGATTTGTAATTATGGGGTGATTTGAAAACAATGTTTGAACCACATATAGAAGATAAAGTATGAAGGAATCAACAAGATTTCAAAGTATTGAGTTGGAAGCTGTATGACTCTTGTGGAGTACATTCCTTGAGGATGCAACTTGTGCATATCTATATGTTAGTAGAGAAGAAGTATCCCCTTACACCATCTACACTTTTAATGATGTTGGAAAAGAAGCTTATGATTGACTATGAAAGTGAAATGGCTTATCAGCTTTGTAAATTCATCATGAAACAGCTTAAGAAGTTAAGAAGTGTTTGGAAGCATCCTCCTAGTGTTGATGAAGCTTTAAATGAAAAAACTTGATGATTTTGAAGAAGAATATCAAGTTTAGGGGAGGATTGATGGGATTAAAAGTCTTTTTGATGCTATTTGAATTACTGCTACTCATGTTTGTGTTAATGCTGCTTAGTTAAAGTTAGTGTTGCTCATGAAATTCAAAGAAAATATGCTAAGTGTTTACTATTGCCAGTACAAAGTTAGTACTGTTAGTGAATATTAGTACTGCTAGTGAAAATATTCTAAGTAGTTACTACTGCTAGTGATAAGTTACTACTACTAGTACAAAGTTACTACTGCTCAAGGTTAAGACTGCTCAGAGATAAGTTAATGTTGCTAGTGTTAATAAGTTAGTACTATTTGGTGTTATTACTGCTTATATGATATGTATTAAGTTATTTGTTTATAGAAAAGATTATGATTACTTAGAAAAGTATTGTAAGCCGACTAGGGCTCCTTGGTGTATAAAAGGAGGTCCTAGGGCATAGAGTTTGACATGTTTTTATCTTTTATTATTCTTAGCTTCAAGGTCTTTGTAATCCTAATACTTTGAGTGTATTCATATTATTATTAATAATATTAGAGCTTATTTGTTTTGAATTACTGTTTCATTAAGAATTCTTCTTAATATAAAAGATTAGATTCCGCATAATCTTTAATACATTCAAAAAAAGTTTCTACTATAGTTGTGTTAGATTTATCTAATATAACTAAACCTTAAACAAGCTTAAGGAATTCGATCTATTGAAGTGGGATCAACACTTACTAATTTATCAAAAATGTTAGCAATGTGCAAAGAAACAAACTTAGTACTAAATTAGGAAAAGTGTCATTTCATGGTAAAAGAAGGAATAGTCCTTGGTAATAAGATATCTAAATCTGGCATTAAGGTAGATCATCTAAAAATTGACGTTATTGCCAAACTTCCATACCCGACAAACGTGAAAAGAGGTAGAAGCTTTTTGGGACATGTCAGATTTTATCGAAGATGCATCAAGGATTTTTCTAAAATTGCTCGACCTATGACTCAATTGTTAATTAAGGATGCTAAATTTACTTTTTCAAACAAATATATGCAAGCCTTCGATATCCTTAAAAATAAATTGACAATTGCTCCTGTAATCACTGCTCCCAACTGGAACCTAGATTTCAAGTTAATGTGTGCTGCAAGCGATTATGCTGTAGGGGCAGTTTTGGGTCAACACATTGATAAAAAATTCCGCCCGATATATTTTGCAAGTAAAACCATGAATGACGCTCAAGAACATTACACTACTACTACTGAAAAAGAGCTTTTGGCAGTCATCTATGCCTTTGATAAATTTTGATCTTACTTAAACATGTCTAAAACTATCGTCTATTCTGATCATTCTGCTCTAAAATACTTGTTTAGCAAACAGGACGCAAAGCCAAGACTTATAAGATGGATTTTGTTGTTACAAGAATTTACCATCGAAATTAGAGACAAAAAAGGGATGGAAAAATTAGCAGCAGATCACCTGTCCGGAATAGAAAACCCAGATCTCAAGACATTAAACGAGGAAGAAATTCGAGACTCCTTTCCTGACGAATATCTTATAGCATTCCATGTGAAGGAAACAGATGAAGACCCTTGGTATGCGGACTATGAAAATTTCTTAGTATTAAGGATCATACCGCACGGGTTGACATATCATTTAAGAAAGA
This sequence comes from Tanacetum coccineum, assembly GCA_026074375.1. Taxonomy (NCBI): domain Eukaryota; kingdom Viridiplantae; phylum Streptophyta; class Magnoliopsida; order Asterales; family Asteraceae; genus Tanacetum; species Tanacetum coccineum. Next base: position 22,183 of record BQNB010024820.1, read on the forward strand.
AATTCTTATCAGACGTTAAACATTACATGTAGGATGATCCATACCTATTCAAATCATGTCCCGACATAATCATAAGAAGATGCGTATTTGGTTAGAAAAAGCAGGAAATTCTAGAACACTGTCATACGGGACCAACGGGAGGGCATTACGGAGCCGACATTACCACTAAAAAAATATTTGAATATGGATTTTATTAGCCAACCATTTTTAAAGATGCTGTAAGGTACATTCGCAATTGTAATGCATGTCAGAGGGCTGGTAACATATCCTCTCGTAACCAAATGCCCTTAACCAACATTATCGTTGGCGAGGTATTCGATATTTGAGGCATTGACTTCATGAAACCTTTTCCTTTTTCACGAAATAATAAATATATCCTTGTGGTTGTCGATTATGTTTCAAAATGGGTTAAGGCTGAAGCATTATCCACTAACGATGCTCGGGTGGTAGTTAAATTCCTTAGGAAATTGTTTTCAAGATTTGGAGTTCCAAAAGCATGCATAAGTGATCGCGGAACACATTTATGCAACTCCCTTCTTGAAAAGACATTGAGGAAATACGGTGTGACGCATAGGCTTGCTACACCTTATCATCCACAAACAAGTGGTCAAACCGAAAACACTAACCGTGCTATTAAACGCATCTTAGAAAGGACTGTGAATGGAAATAGAAAGGAATGGGCTGATAAACTCGATTACGCACTCTGGGCATTTAGAACTGCTTATAAATCACCATTCGAGAGTACTCCATTTAGAATTGTATATGGAAAAGCATGCCATCTTCCAATGGAGATGGAACATAAGGCATATTGGGCTTTAAAAAATGTAAATCTAGATTTAGATACCGCTAGAAAACATAGGTATTTACAATTAAAAAAATTGCCAGAATTAAGAAATGAGGCCTATGAACATTCTCGAGCATACAAAATCGATGGCATGATGCAAAGATCATGGATAAGGAATTTCATGAAGGAGACGAGGTTCTAGTTTTTAATTCAAGGTTAAAACTCTTCCCTGGTAAATTGAAATCAAGATGGTATGATCCCTACACCATTAGCAAAGTGTTTCCTTATGGAATAGTAGAAGTGTGTGGTAAGAACGGAGTCTATTTTAAGGTCAATGGTCATAGATTAAAAAAAATATTACAATGGAGATATGAACACCACGCCGCAAACTCTCTACTTTGCAAAGACGTAGTGCGTCTTGAGTCTAACTTAAAGACTCGGTAATAAACAAAAGTGCTTGTCGAGAGACAACCCGTCTTTTATTTTTTGCATATTAGTTGGTTTTTGTTGGTTTCTAACTTTATTTTGCAGGTCTTCTCTATAAGAAAGTGGAATTCGAAGTCCCCTTGACTCATATTCATGTGGTAGTAAGGTTTTGTCACGGCGTAACCACCTAGGTTATGTCGTAACAGATATTATTACGACGTAAAGTCATGTACTTGTTACGCCGTAACCTTCTTAGTTCAAATATAAAATATTTAAATCCACATGTTTACGACGTAACCAATACCATATTTACGCCGCAAACCTTTTCTGAAAACTAAAAATAAGTTTGAAACCTTTTCAAAAATCATGTATAAGTAAATGAACTTTGTGGGTGTGTTCCCTATAAACCCTCACAAGACTTCACTCATCCACTTGGGACACCAAGTGGTTTAAAAGGCTTGTTGCATATGCTAAATGTAACCGTGATTCCTACGAAAGTGAGTTAGATTGTAATGTATATTTATATTTGAATGATTAATGCTTATTGTAGTCTAGTGATTTCAGGGGAAACAAGGTTGTTTTATAGACACTTTGTAAGAAGTCAACTCTTGCAATTATCACTCGGATAAGAGAGCAACACTCAGGGGAGTCTTTTGCTATAATTCTACTCTTATTTCATTATTTCATTTCCTTAATTGTACGATAGGGACATTGTACAAACCAAATGGGGGATGGGCCACTTGACCTGTATTTGCCTTCGATTTCCTAGTTTTCTTTGAAAATGGTGCAAAATTTAAAATTTTGACATGTTTTTCTTACTAAACTAGAATAAATCTTTGTCGAGCACATTATTATCCTGTAATTAATTTGGTGAGATTAAGCCTAATATTCCGTTTTCATCTATTATATAAAAAATCCACCAAATACATGAGAGTGCCGGTAGTATTGTAGACTTTAGAACTTGGCCTGTACATCTTGTTAAGACCTAATTGGTTAGTTGGAATAGACTGTTCAAAAAGGCAACATTTTAGGAAATTACCCAAAAAGCCTATCTATGTGTGTGTTTATCGGTTTGTCACACTGACTTGTCGACCTCCCCGTGTAAAACCCTAGTTGCGCTCAATACCAGTGCAAGACACCCCTAGATCACCTTGTCAAGCCATTCCTGTTCAAACCCTATATGTTTCGTTACACCATTTCGCCTTAGCCTACCCTATAGTCTTTATATTCTTTGTCTTGAACTCTCTGGCTATTTAAATCCATGGTTCAGTAGAATGGGAACGAGAATTATATGCATTCGTGGAATACCAATCAGTTATGATCTATAAAGACCCCCCCCCCCTGTATCACCACTTTTGACATTGTTTATCTCAAGTGGGGAGATGTGCGTATAATATCAGATGTTGCAGGGGCAATAATTAAAGATATAAACTCTTATAGCATTTGCATATTTATCATGAAGAAAAATGAAGAAAAGAAGGTGCAACTAAAAAGCCACCCATGTGCTAAAAAATGTAAAGATGGTGCAAAATAAAAAAAAAATGGAGCTAGTATCCCATTATTGCACCAAGTCATCTCAACAAGTATAAAGAATGGAGCTAGTAGCCCATTATTAAAGATCAGGTTTTCAAACTCAGACTTTTGGACCTTGGATGGACAGTAGCTAGTTAGCAACCTTAGTTTACTTCAGGACTATTTGTTTAGTTGTTTTTTATCTTAAACAACAATATAAGTGAATCCCATATCTATCCTTACCCTTTATATCACCCAATAAACTAAATATCACCCATGTTGCCTTGGAGACTGTTTAGACCCTAATTCTAGTTGGTGGAGACTTGTGTACTTTCCAAGCTTACGATAGAATATATACTATGACTATGCAATTGAGTAATCACCTTGAAATTAAACACTTAGTTTAGTAATAAGAGTTGAGTGTTTTTGATCCCATTTTCATGAGTTGTTCGGCTAAGATGTTTTCTAGCATAAGTAGTTTATAAATTCATTTCTCCAAGTTAAATTAGAACAATCCTTTTATGAATTATTCTAAACGGTTCTACTTGAGGACAAGTAGAAGTCAGGTGGGGGGATATTTGATAACATCAAATAGTTGATACATTTTAATATCAAATTCCTTATAAAAATGCTTACAAATATGCTAAACGTTACTTAATTGTTACAAACATGGTCGGTCTTTTGGTATTGTACACAGCCTAAAAATCATTTAAAAACATCGATCAAGGTACTTTGATATAAATCAAAACATTTAGTACCTTGATGGTTTTACCATTTAGAAATGCTTCCCCTGCATATGTGCATCGATAACCAAAAATGTTTAGCAGATACGAGGACAGGAGTTCACACTTGAGTCTTAAAGATCACATTATACAAGTTATTATATTTTAAATACATTTTCTCCCCATATCAAAAGTGTCAAATCATTTGATATTTTGGATATCAATTGATTCAATTATAATGCTTTTAGGGAGAAAAATGTTCTAATTATGTATCAAGCCTATTATTGGAACATTTTAATGCTCCATCTTAAATAATGAGGGTATAATATGGTGTTTGAGTACGTTAATTTGAATTTTTTTGAATTTAGTAAGAAATTCTTGAAAATTCATACTCAAACATAATATTTGCCTAATATTAGTCTACACTATTTATTCACATATTCACAAAATTGATAATTACAAGAGAATGACCTGAAATGTAGTAAGACAAGATATGACTAAGTCATATTGTCCGTTCAAGCAGTTTGAGGTCTTCTCCGTACTCTCTTCCACCAACGAACTTCTCCAGATTTCTTATTAACCTTCTTTGAAAGAGCTGCTTATCGATATCCTGGATCATAACACGAGCCCTTCGCTTGTCTAAGTTGCTCCATTTCCTCTTTGGCTGGTATTCCATCCTTATTCCCAAAGTAATATCATGAAGAGAAGTCCGAACATAATTGAGCGTGCCATCACTGAATTTATGGAGTTAATCTGTGCGCATCAATCTGTTTATGTTGTTCTGGTCGTGATATATCACTCCTTGAGGGTCTGAATATGCAGTGTATGCGGTTCTGTTCCTGAGATCCTACCTGAATGTGTCTGGTTTGGTAAGGTTGAGCTTCTTTTGGTAACTTTCGACCCCTAATTGAAGATCTTCCACCCTTCTTTGAATGACAATACGTTTGGTGAACATACGCAATGCCACATTCAAGTCAAAACATTCACCTATCTTGAGATTGGTCAGCCTCTGTTGAACAAGTAGGAGTAATATGTCCTCGATGTCTTGTAGACAAAGTCGTGGGAAATCACCTTCTTTAAACGTGTATAGCTGCTGATCCTCTCTACGAACTTCAATCTCGTCCAAGTGACCGTAGTCATACCACTTCATAATCTTAAGGATGGTAACTGTGATGATTCATTTTCTGGAGTAGACATCTTTCGATGAAGGCTTGTTGCTTGCAAACCCGTAAATTTTTTAACGTTTGGGACCCCAGTTTGAAGTACCCCAGTAGCAGCCTTTGTCTTTGTTTGAAGTACCCAGTTTAAACTACCTTTACAGGACTCCGTATATTAGGAACCATGTCTTCAATCTATTGGACCTCATAAGTAGCAGCCTTTGTCTTTGTTACAGAAGTTGAGTATTTTCTGCTTAAACTTACACCTTTCAGATATTCCAGGTCATTATTGATGAAGTAATCGAAAAGGATAACATGACGACCTCGATGATTTGGAATCAACGGGAGAGGCTTACAGAGATCAAATGGATATTGCTTACCTTCGAGGTTATGCCAGTCTAGTCATTCAGTTATAGCTTTAAAACATTCTTCAAAATGATACTCTAGTTCCGTACGACTTACAGGTTCCTTTGAGTAGGTTGAATGTCGGTCCAACCAAAAATTCTTGAGTCAGATTTGCAATGTTAAGCCGATTCATGACAAATGCAGATAAGTCGATTGGAGTATTTATGAGCTCATCGAATGAAGTAGGAGGTTTTTCAACACGAGAAAGGTTACTGACCCATGTTTGAGATGTCCTAAAGTAAACTTGTTGTCTCTTATTCCAATCAAGATCAAAAGTCAGTGGTTGCTCGGGTTTCTTGTACCAGTCAGACTTGGAAACAGCCTTGTAATCGGGTTGTTCATCATTGTTACCGGTGTCAAACTCTTGAGTATATTGCACTCCTGAGTCATCAACTATATGACTTGGCTCCTCCGTATGGGCAGACTTGTCAGCTGACTTATGTTGAGAGTGAGAGGTGCTTTAGAAGAGCTTTTTGACTTAGACTCTTTGGACTTTAGATCCCTAGATTATTTAGCATCTTTACTCGAATTCCTTCTTTTTGTCCCTCGGTCTGATCCAGTGGAGGGGTATTGATCTTTGTCTTTGTCGTCTCAACTCCTTTTCAACGTGAATACTTCACAATATGTATCAAAGAGATCCTTGTCATTGTTATAAGAGTTGACCAGTGCATCATAAAGTTCCCTTTTTATAATCAACACTAAGATATGATTTGTGTTCCTCCATCTTATCCATAAGAATCTTCGTTAGTTCAAATTCAAAGAGTGATGCAGCCGCCTCATAAGTAGACTTTGGTTGAGATGAAGACTTTGCTAAGACAACAACTTCTAGTGATTCTGTGACATTTCGCTCAATCACAGGAGTTGCAAATTCTGAGACTGCTTAAGGAAGAATCTGAGGGAGTTGAGAATTTCTTTGATAATAGCTCTCACTAATGTGTCAATGAGATCTATATACTCCTTTCTATCTACAAGAGCTTCTTCTCTACATTCTGCAGTATGGGACTTAATGGCTTGTTGAATGGCTTCTCTTTGTTTGTTGTCGATGTAGGTATCTATAATGGCAGGAATTAAAGAGATGGCTTGAGCATACTGATCAACTTGCTTCATTTCTGATAGATCTCTTTCTAAGTTGGTGACTCTATTGTTGAATCTGAATACGGATGCGAAGTCTAGAAGTGCAAGAAATAAGGTTGTTACTTCTGAAGCTGTTGGTGTAAGAGTTGGTGTTGCTTGTTGTAGAAGAGGATTAAAGGAAGGGGGTGGAGGAGGAATGGTTTTGGTGAAATTAGACGTGATTTTAGGAATTACTATTACTGGTACGGTATAAAGAGAAGATGTCTGACCGCTTGGTTTTTCATGACGAATGGTGGTGTCCATCAAGGAAGCAATCTCAATGTCAGCTGGAGAAACATTCTCAAAGTTTAGGAGCTTATCTGTAAAGTCGGACGAGACATAAGAACTTTGCATTAGACCTTCAGTCTTTTGTGTGTCATGGACAGCTATAAGTGCCACATGAGCATCTTCTTCTTCCTGCTCAAACCCTGACTCTTGAGAGACATTATGTTGAAATGCTCCACTCTGATCAGCATCAGTCATTTCTACATCTTCTTTCCTTTTGTTCACATTTACATCTTTGTACAATTCCTCAGAATCATCTAACTCTTCTTCATTCTGCTCATTAGCATTATTAGCATCATCTTCTTTATCAGTGAATTCATTAACATATTCCTCTTCTTCATGTTCATCATTGGACTGATTAAGATTATGATTCTCATCTCTGTCAGACTCATTCCTTTCGTGATCACTATCATCATCATCATTACCATCATTATCATCATCATCTTCAGTATCTTCATCATCATCTTCTTCTTCTCTACTATTACCTTAAGACTCTTTGTCACTTTTAGACTCATATTTGGGTACATCAGGAACCCTTGGTTTAGTACCAGTTCCTTCATCTATATTAGAGATCTTGCCTTGTTGCTCATCAGGAACCCCTGATTCAAAATTAGTTCCATCACTTGAGCCACTTGCATGAGAAGTGAAAGTCTTTCTTGCTTCATTTTGTAACCTCCTTAAGCTGAGCAACTTCAGATAGAGCTAATTCTGAGAGAAGATTCAAACTTTTGCCTCTATCAGCCTTAACCGGTGCCTTCTTCTTAGTCGATTTAGGTTTAGAAGTTGGCTTCTTGGTTGAAGTCATATCTTTCTTAGCTTTGGCAGGCTTCTTCTTAGAAGAAGTTTCCTCATATAAAATGGTTGAATTAGATTTCTTTTGAATTCTCTTTGGCTTTGGGGGTTCAGCTCCTGTATCAATTGCATAATAAGTCTTGTAAGCGACAGAGTCCAGCAAGGCTTGATTAGTCATTGCTTTAGTAAGAAGAGCACCAAATACTTAAGTGTCTTCATGTCTGGAGACGAATCTCATGGTACCTAGTAAGTTGTTATCTCGAGTAGTGTGCATGAACATTCTGTTCCTCATTGAGATAGACTTATCTTTTGTAAGGAAGTAATGAATGATTATCTTCGTGAATCTAGGATGGAACATATTGTCTTGCTTCTTAGAGTCATATCAATCTGGTAAGCCAAGTCCTCCCAGATTAAAGCAACAAAATCAAGGTTTTTCTTGTGGTACATTCCTTATAGGATTTAAGCTTTTGAGAGTCGTATCTTATCAAGACCAGATACCTTTCCACTAAGATATTTATTGATGATTGATGCAAAGGTTCTCCATGGTTGATGCAGATGATCAAGAATTACATCAGTGATGTACTTGATCTCTCTAGAAAGACCAAGTTCTCAGATAAAAGATAGAGTTTCCTCTTCAGATGGAATTTCATTAAATTCTTGACCAGGAATCTTAGGCCACATGTTAAGAATTTCTCTGAATACTTCAACATTCACAGAGAACCTTTTGTTGTCGATCTTGAATCGATATGATGCATTATGTTTGGTGATGATAGCCCAAAACTAATGTATGTAGATGACTGGAACTTGAGCAGTGATAAGGAATGCAAGATAGCATGTTGTAAGAGCAAGGGCAACCAACACTACTTGATAAGTAGGTTCATTTGGTTTCATTCCTGGTTTGATCTTCATGTTACATTTGCCAATGACTTGTTGATTCTCTGATGCAACTAGGGCATTGTCTAGTGCAATTTGTTGAGCTTTGGTAGTCATGGTTCTGCTAAGAATTTTCCAATACAGTTTATATATAGCCAAGTTTATATATGACACTATATCACATGTTGTTTAATGATAACTAATTTTAGATGCACGTTATGATCATCAACAAAGGATTGAGCATATTTTGACAGGCAAGCATTTAACAAACTTTGTCTAAATTATGTTTTAAATCGCCTCTTAAACACATTGGATTAAATCGTCTCCTATAGGATATGGATTAATTCGCCTCTTAAAGAGGAAGGATTTATTCGCTTCCTTAAGGATTTAGATTTATTCGTGATGGCATCAAATAACGTCTATTTTATAGCATCATTTATCCCAAGTAATTGACCCATTATGTATGATTATTGCAAAGAATTGTTACTTAATCGTTTGTATTTGAGAATTGCAGTAATTATGGAGTACTTGGTGAAACTTGACTAAAAGGCATGCATTATGGAGCTTAAACGAAGATATTTTGAAGATTACTATTCTGACAACCAATACGTCGTATCCATCAAGGATAGGGATGGCAATGGGTGAGAAAAAAACCCATAACCCGCGGGTACCTACAAGTAAATGGGTGGGTAATCTCATCATTTTTCACCCGTAGGTGGGTCGTGGGTGAGAAATTATACCTATCGGTGGGTGATGGGTAGGTGACGGGTAATGTATACCCATCATGGGTGTACCCATCTAAAATACCCATGGGTGTACCCGCTCAAATAACACTGCGTGTACCCATAAACTCATTTGTGTTGGAATAAAATTTATGATACTATTTAAATATTTGTGAAGTTGTTGGTATATATTTGATAATTACCCAACTCTTCAAAGATATATACATCATACATTTTAGTTCAGACATGTGATTTGGTGTAATGACATTTAATTTGCTAGTTTCATACACGTGTTTTGAGTCTTTTTTGAACTCGGTATTTGGAAAATATGATATGGTGTCTTGTAACGTAATTTCATAGTTAGTTTCCATATCATTGTTTTGTAATTTTGTTGGATTTTCACTAACCCATGGGCAATGGGTACCTGCAGGCATGGGCAAGGGTAAAGAGTTATACCCACTAGTGGCTGATGGGTATGTGATAGGTGAGAAAAAATCTACGTAGGTGGGTGACGGGTTTGAGATAGTACCTATTACCCACGAGTGCCATCCCTAATAAAGGAAGATACGGCGTATCTGTGCCTGCACTCACCAAAGACCACGAAGAAAACAAGATCAATACGCCGTATCTAGAGAAGACCAATACGCCGTATTGGAGATATAGTATGTGAATATTTTGAAAGATATCAAACGTCGTCCCTACTCTAAGAAACCCCCAATACGCTGTATCCAAGACATTGGATACGCTGTACCGAACTGACTCTAAACCTTATAAATAGAAAACTCATAAATGACTTTTAAGTGTGCTAAATCATATTCTCGATACCTAAACCACAAAATTCAATTTTCAAAGGAGAAAAAGAGCAGAAGATGTCTTGCAACGCATTCCAATCCATAAGAGACAACGTGTAATTTCTTATACTTTTGTAATCATTCAGTTTTTGGTATCATTCGTTAACTCGGTTAGTTTACGTTGGCTAAGCCATTACTCTTATATTAATTATGATGTTTGTAGGCTAATACCTTCAGGTATTAGCCATTATTATGAAGATCTGAATGTTTAGTTTTGTTTATATCTCGATTGCTTAATTTATCATTGTATGCTTGTTTATGTTTGTCGGTTTATACTTGTTTACGTGCTTAAGTATGTGACCTATCATTTAACTAGGTCTAATCCTACATATTTAATGTGCTGCAACTTTGGTGTTGTTTGGGTGTAGGCTAAGAGTCCAGGATAATATCTAGAATCAGAGGATCACAACTATTGACCTATCTTTGCCCTTTGATTGTGAGCTTAGTTGAGCCATAAGGTGACCTTGGTACCAACGAGTACGTTTTAATCAATTGGTAAAAGACTCGGACAGTGGACTACTAGTACATAAAGATCCGTTAAGCAGTAAGTGGGTAAAGTCATTATGAGCTATGGTTTAACAAGATCACCATTGCCTTAATTCCTAAGATAGATTATAATCAGCAAATAAGGATGCTTTATGTGGATGCTTTAATTGTGACATAATTAATGTGTCTAGGTCTTAGGAAGAAGTCCCGCCTAAGTATAAGAATGACATACCACCTTGAGATAAGCAATCATTGTACTAAATAAAGAAATTAACTTCTAATCGGATTAATGATGTCTAATACAGTTTTCTATTATAAGGCTTGACTGCTCTTTTATCTTCTGTTAATTTTCTTACTTGGGTTAAAGTGTCTTGAATTGATTTTAGTTACCACCAAACCTGTGCCAGTCTCTCAGACTGAATAACCCCCTTTTAACCTGTTAGAATTAGGATTAGAACTAACATATGATTAGCATAGGTTTGACTTAGATTAGAATTAACTTAGATTAGTTAACCAAAGTATTAATAAATTGAAAATTTTAAGCTTGTTTCAATTGTTCGACACCCTACTTACCACGAATCTTCCACCGACCGGGTACACTGCCTGTTAAAGTGTTGTTTTTTAATGAGTCGCCAAAATATAAATTTAAAACTTGAATCATAAAAATATACACCACACAACGACACATCAAGTTTTTGGCGCCACTGCCGGGGTGTGAAAATTAATCTTGATTTTATTTTATATTTTGGTTTTTAGCATTTAGAACTAACCCTTAGGATTAGTGTAATTTAGATTAGTGTATAATCTTGTATATTCTGTATATTTTGTATATTTGTCTTTAATTATTTGCTTGTATATTTGTGTGTTTAATTTAATTGTTTTCCTAATACACTGTTTTGGTCGATAACTCGATACGGCGTAGCCACCTCCATTGGATACGACGTATCCAACTTTCTGTCTAATATAACATATTCTCTCAAAAGATTAATACGGCGTATTCACTTCAATTGAATACGGCATATCGATCATCTTAAATAGAATCAGAACCTTAGTTTTCATATTTGATTTTCGTGCTAAAATTTTTTCTATCTTTCTTTAGAGCAAATCATGCTGATATTTTTACCTTTGTTACAGATAATACTTATTAGAGCTAGATGATTGAAGAAGATATGGCAGACAAGAAAACGAAAACAACTATGAAAGAATTCATGACTAATGACTAAGAAGATTACTATTTAGGGATTACATACATTACAGATAATGGAAAGAACGCCTATGAGCTAAAAGGAAAATTCCTTGATGATTTGCACAATAATGCATTTGATGGAACCAATGGAGAAAACGCAGTCAAGCAGATCGAATACTTTCTCAGAATTGTTGACCTGATGGATTTACCCAATGTAAATCATGATAAGCTTCGAGTTGTTATTTTTCCAATCTCACTAGTTGGTGGAGCTAGGAGATGGTTTGATAAGATTAAAGAATCAATTGATAGTTGCGTTGATTTAACTGCCAAGTTCTTTGGAAAATACTACCCGCCTTCTCGCACTGGCAAAACAAACACATAGATGATTAGATGGAACTCTACTAACCCGAAATAAACCAATTGGTTCAATCAAAACTTAGGAAGATCTTAAAACTAAGTTTTTGAACAAATATTGCCCACCTGGTCGAACTGTGAAGAAAATGGAGGAAATCAACAACTTTCAGCAAGAGCCAGATGAAACCCTTTATCAAGCATGGGAGCACTTTAAAGAACTCTTGATGAAGTGTCCTTAACACTATTTGACTAAGATGCAAGAGGTAATTTAGTTCTACAATGGGTTGGATATTCCAACACAACAGATTCTTAACTCAAGAGGTGCCATTCCAACCATGACTGATGCCAATGCTAAAACGGCCATCCAAGAAATGGCAAAATACTCTTAAAAATGGCATAATGAAACATCTAGAGGAAGAAGTACTAAGACTTCTGACGGACTGGCTGCTATACAAGCACAATTGAACAATCTAGGAAGAGAGATCAAGAAGGTGAATGAAAAAGTTTATGCTGTTCAAGTAGGATGTGAACAATGCAAAGGACCCCATTACACCAAAGATTGCCCACTAAAGGAAGAGGGAAAACCCTAGAGAAAGCTTACCTATAACTATTTGGTGACCTTTTCACAAGAGTGAGCATATAGAGAACAGCTCCAGGGTACTATCAAAGGAACAACATAAATCCTTCGTACCAAGAACGAAGGCATTCTATTGAAGATACCCTGAGCAAATTCATGAGTGAATCGGTGAAGAGACACGAAGAAAATTCCAATTTGATCAAAGAAATCCGAGCTACGACAGATGCTGCCATAAGGAACCAAGGAGCATCAATTAAAACATTAGAGATACAAATCGGGCAAATGAGCAAGGTACTACAGGAGAGAGGATTTGGAAGCCTACCAAGCTTCATGAAACAAACCCGAGAGACCAAGTCAAGTCGATTTCAACCACTATTGAAGCTGATTCATACTCGATACGCTGTATTAGATCATCCCAATACGCCGTATCCACTGGACAGAATAGTAAACTGTTGTACAAGTCAAGACAAATGACGGTTCCTTTTCCAAGTCGTTTGGATAATCATTACTGTGAAGAAGAAGAGGGGAACTATGGACCAAAATTCACAAAAGCTTATGAAGCTTCATATATCAATGACACCATACCCAGAAATGGACGAAAGACCCAAGGAATTTCACTTACTTGATTTATTAATAATACTGGTTTCTGATAATGCCCTTGTTGAATTAGGAGCTAGCGTTAGTGTAATGTCTCTCTTGACCTACCTTAACTTAGGATTAGGTGAATTAGCTCACACTAGGTTGATAGTGGAGTTAGCTGATAGGACTGTGAAATATCCAAAAGGAATAGCTGAAAACGTTGCTAGTAGGTATTGGTAAATTTATTTTCCCAGTAAACTTTATAGTTCTTGATATGTCCGAGTATATCAAAGTGCCATTGATCCTCGGAAGACCATTTTTGTCTACCGCCCGTACTAAGATTGATGATTACAAAAGGAAGATTACTTTAAGAGTCGGGGAAGAAAATATTATTTTCAAAAGTGTTAAACCTGCTAGTAGTTTAATTAGGAGGGTCTACATGCTAAGTTTGAGAGAAATAATGGAACTTGATTTAGAAGCTAGGCTTATGGGAGAGACTTTGGTGTTAAATAGATCATTAGACCCTTTCTTGGAAGATTACATTAAATTAAATGATATAAACGAACCATTTAAGCTTAGGAGAAATCAAAGAGATGATTTGATGCCCACCATTGAGGAAGGTGAGGTAATTGAGGAATTTAGAACTAAGGATGAAGATCTTGATACTGGAATCGATGATTACCCTAGTTATTGTGACTCTAATAAGAAGATCCATATAGATTATGCCCACAACTTAAAGTTTTCATGCATGATAGGATTTGAATTTACTCATGCTAACTTTTTCCCATTATTGTATGTCAATGTGATGTCTAAAAGGTTTCATAATTCAATAATAAAAGATAAAATGATGTACAAAGGGAATAATGTTGTAGGAGCCGTAATGAATGTGCCTATTTTTGTTGGAACCTTTTCCGTTGTGACTGGTTGAAGCAAATTTATATACTTATAGTATTAATCCCGTAAGAATTCTTTCCAAAATACTTTCAAACAAGAGAAATATAAGGTAAAAATCTACTAAGGAAACCAATTGGTATATCTTTTACGGGAAGTACTTTTCCTCGGGTCGTGTCCCAACGAAATCGTGAATTGAGAATTTGGAATAATCGGATTCGAGTTAAGAATGATAAAGGATTTTTGAATTGTTGATTACACTACAAAATATAATAGCACAAACTAAAAACAATGAAATAGCACGAAATTTAAATGCACAAAACGTAAAAATGCGAGCTAAAACTGGAATTTAAAATCTAAGGCACAACTTTTAACAAATTTTATACCTAAAAATCACAAATTTAAAATGAAAATTTTAGGAAAAAGAATTGGAATTTTTTAACTATTTTTGAATTTTTTATGAATTTCTAAAGTTTAATGAATTAATCAAAAATAAACTTTTTCTAAAAATTAACACTAAAATTTTGTTTTTATTTTTCAAAAATACTAGATTTAAAAAGAAAATTTTCTCAAAAAGAATTTTAATTTTTCAACTATTTTTCTATTTTTTATGATTTTCCTAAGATAAAGATATTAACTAAATTCTATTTAAATTCCTAGAAAATACAAATTTTACTGGAAAAATATGAAAAAATGGTTTTTATAAACTACAAAGGTGCAGAAATTTAATTGGAACAAAAGCCCTAAATTTTATAAGCTAATTGTACCCTAATTTTATCAATTAAAACTTTTAACCTAATTTTTTTAAAAAAAATAAAAATTAAAAAACTAATTCTTATTCTAGAAAGACAGGGTAGGAATTGTAATAAAGGAAAGAAAAGGGTAGGCGGGCGAACTAGTTGAAATTTACAATGCAGTGTAAACGACTACCCCTTAACTATGAGAAAAGTACTAAACAGACCCCGCGATTCTAGCTTATTTTGGCTTATTAAAAAGTGAGATTCAGAAAAAACTTAAAACTACAAACTTATAGACTAGCTTATTCTAAACACTTTAAATGAAAGCACTTTGAACTTTTAACAACTATATAAGCTAAAAAATAAGCGTTTCAAAAGCTGTTACAGTAAGTTGATGTTTACAAGCTTTTTGGATTTTGGCTTATTTCTTAGCTTAATTCTTGATGAAAATTAAAACAAAAGAAGCTATGTGTAGACTAAGATGTGTACTAAAGGATTCTATAGAAAAATAAGCAAAGTTTTCACAAAGTTTACAAGAAAAATGATCTGAAAGAGTGCAAGTTTTTGATTTAAGCTGAAATAAGCTTTTGCTAAAAAGCTAAACAGCTTATTTCTTGACTTATAAAGCTGAAACTTAGAAGTTAAGCTATAATAAGGTTGATAAGCAAACCTAGATAAAAGGAATTTTATAAAAACCACTGAATCTTAGAAATCAAAAGAAAAATAAGCTAAAACTCAATCTGCTACTATGTAATGTTGCTGATACACTTGGCTACTTTTAAAGTGCAGGCTAAGTTTCAAGTTTAAAAACTCATGAACAAGATACTAAATGCATTTATACCTGAATTAACTAAGTGAGAATTCTAAATGCTCATAACTTCCTAAAATCTAAAGTTGCTAAACTGAAAAATTGCCCTGGTGCTAATAATGAGTTTTTAAACTCTAAACTCTTGAGTTCAACTCACTAACTTCTAAATCCTATGTAAAACCTTATAATATGACTAAACTCAACTATTTAAAAAAAATAGACAGAATGCTTTTGACTTTAAGAGTCAAACAAGCCTATATCCAAACACTCCTTAATGAAAAACTGTCAAAGCTAAGTTCACTTAAAACCTATTTGAAAGCTAAATCAGCTTAAACTTTTTATCTACACACTCTAATTTTAACCTACTTGAGCTGTTTAAACTATAAAACCTACAGCTTATGTGTGAAATTAAGCTAGTTTCTCTACTAGCTTATACTATTACTATGACAGAATTGAAGGATAAAGTGATTTTGCACAAAATTCATTTAATGAAAACTCTAAACAGCTTAATAACAAACCTAAACAAATGTAATTGAAGAGAATTAACAAAATTTTGAATAGAAATAAGCAAATGTAAATGCTCAAATTAAGCTAATTGGAATTTAGAATAGAAACCTGAGATTTTTTGAGAGTCTCAGCACTTGAGTCCTCTTGTAGAGTAGTGACCTCAAATCAAGCACCTTAGTGGCTCCCTAGCCTCTAAACCTCAATAAGGCCTTGATTTAAGTTCATTGTCCTTTTAGCTTCCAAATTGAACAACACACAACTCAAATGATCATGACTTTGATCCAAATTGATGAAAGTAAGTAAATGAATTGCTAAAAATAGGATTTGAACTAAATTTGAGCTTATGAAAAGTAATAAGCTATAATGAGCTTATTTAGAGCTTATTGAAGGAAAATAGCTTCAAATTGAAATCAAAGAACTCAAGAAGTTTAGAAATGAATGTTATTACTCAATATGATGAAGTACAAGAGGAAAGGAACAGAGTACAAGTGCTTAAAACGAATTGCTAAAAGTTGAAAGTTAAATTTTTTCCTTCAAAAACTGAGAATTACAAGCTAAAAATTTAAAACAAAAACAACAACAACTTTTAAAATGAGCCCTAAGCCTCCTATTTATAGAGGATTGAGGAGTAGAAGTGTAGAATTCTAGAATCATCCACTTGATCGTGGCCCTCGATTATATTCGACCAATTTATAGCCGTTTGATGAGTTTTGTGATGTGTTTGATCCAATGGAATTGATTCACGTGGGCGATTTATTGTAGAGAAGGATTTAGAAACGAGTTCGAGTGATAGAGAGGAGCGGGGGTGGATTTTTCAGGGATTGGGTTTGTGGGAAAAAGGGCGGGAAAAACCGTTTGGGTGGTTAGAGTTGTTACAAACCGCGTTTTCTTGTTTAAAAGTTTGAAGAGTTGTCAACAATGGCCCCTGCGATTGCCCCGTCCTTTTGTAGTATAAAAATAGGTTTGGAAATGGTAATTTCAGTCCTTGTGGTTCATAACTTCTTTTCCTCACTATTAAACAAAGTTTCTTCTTTTGGCACTTTTGGTCTTGACTTTAAATCTTCCAAAATAAGCCCTTTGACTATGAAGACTTGTCATTCGATCCCTGTGACTTTAGATTGTGGCTTGGACTTCTCTTTATTGCGTATCGGCTGAACCGGCTTTGATCTTTGGCTTCATTCTTCACTCTTGACTTGTCTCTTTCGTTTCTTTGTCGGTTTTTGATCGTTTTTGCTTCTTTTTGTCCTTTTTATCATTTCCTGCATATTTAACACAAAAGCACACATTTTTCTATTCTTTTGGCATTATCTGGCTTTTATTTGGCAAAATCCCGGGTAATTTACATATACAATTTAGCATTTATCAAAATTCCCCAAACTAAAGGATTGCCGTATCCTCACGCAATGTTATGAAGTGTACACTTTGTAAACTAACAAGTTTCCAAAATGCCCTTGTTTTCATCTTTTATGAATCACCTTTTTTAAACAACTTAAGCTTTTCTCAACATTTAATCTCATGGAAACACATTAATGGCAATCATTGCAACTTTGCACTTGTAGGGCTCATGGAAATAGGCTACTCCCGGTTTATAGAGCTCAAAAGAGGAAATATCGTCATCCTGACTTTTCACTAGACTAACACAAAGTATTAAACAGATCATTGTCAATATAATTAATATGATTAAGCTCTTATACTCTACAATTGTAGAACTTGTCAATCACGAATAAATTAATGATTAAGATGTATGTACTCTTTTTAACTCAACCATGATCAATGTTATCTTCATAGGTGCAATCCTTCTAAGCTTTACAAATAAGTCCTGGTGTGCTTAAATGGATAATTACATAGATAACCTCGACTCCAAGCTAAAAGAGATTTGGAACAAAACTTATAAATTGATTTGGCAGAAAATGAATTTTTAACCATTCTTTTTATTTTTTTCATATACTATATTATTATTTTTTGCCAATAGGAATGTTGTTCTTAGTTCGAACCCCTACTTAGGCCTTTCTCCCAAATAGGATATCGCAACAACAACCGGTGTTCTTAGTTCGAACCCACACTCGCTGCTTAATGTTGTGGGTTATCGCGAAATCACCTTTTCCTACCAAAGCCTAGATCAAAGTCCCCTTAGTTGCAATCATCACTAGGCCGCGCTCCCTAGCAATGAATGCCTACAAACCTAGATTCTTACGCATATAGTTGTAATCCTTAGTGGCGACCCATCGAGTCTTTCTATAAACATGGATACGCCAACGTCTAAAACCTATATAAAGGCTTATGTTATTCTATTTTTGCGAATGCTTCATTGGCACGAAAATTAATGTTTTGCATTAGAAATTGCTTCATTGGCTTCTTTTTATATGATATTTTTGATGAATGGAAAAATTTCCACTTTAGAAAATCAACTTATAATTTGAAACCAAAAATCTTACTTACATATTAAAAGGAATTCTTTTTCAAATGGTAAGGCTTTTTCTAAAGGACATTGTTGACTTAGCTAATTAAAAAGAGCACGTATGATTAGTGTGTAAGAGCTTGTGGGAGTAAAAAAGAACAAAATATTCATATAAGCTTTAGGTTTCCCAATAAACCTTGCTAAACTAATACACTTATATTTAACTACATCATTTCTTGTTCTTCACATTTTAAAATCCAAAGGCAATGCGATTTGTGAAACTATGGCCCATAAAAAGTAGGTTAAAGAACAAGCTAGGGCATTTGCACCCGGTTCAAGTCAAAATTTAAACTCCTATTTCTCTACCAACGGACTACCAAAAAAGTGGTGTTTTTTCCAAAACTAGCTTCTTTTGAGCTTTTTTGTAAGCAAAAATTAAAATTTTCACTTTTTTTTTTTCTCAAGAAGGTAATTCAAAAAGATTCAACAAAGTTGGTTGAAGTGCAGTCTATATTGAAGATATCCTTCCCAAACTAAAATGAAACTTTGTCTCCAAGTTTAAAAATAAGGGTCAGAAAGAACTTTAACAAAAATTCTAGGACATGCCAAAAGAAGAGATGTTTAGTTCGATAAAGACAAGGATAAAGAGTTTTCACATATTTTGAAGGAAGATTGGAGGACCATCAATGGAAATTGTGGGCATTGCTTTGTCCTTCCACAATGTTAAACCATGAAGCTTCCAAAATCGGAAAACCCTAGACAAAAGCACAAACAACAACAAGAGACGCAAAAAGAACAAGCTTCCTCCTTTCTTTACATTGTTCAGCTCAAAAACATCTCTAAAAGGCTTAGTTTTTGTTAACGAGTACAGACTATACTTGCCCCCGAATTATTGTCCTTGGGAGCAAAGAAAATAGAAAGAAAAGAATAAAATGGATATGCTGCGGGTTGCCTCCACGACGCGCCTTGTTTATCTATAGGTCCCTTCGCTTGACTCTTTCCCCAAACTAGTTTATTATGGTGGGTAATAGCAATGGTGAAGGAAAATCTAAGAGATGGAAACCTCCGCCAAACTAGTATGAAAAGATTATACCCAGTAGCATTTTTGTGTCCGGGTTCAAAAAACTTTGTAGCAATAGATTTCATGAGAGAAAATATGATCCCGGAAAATACGTTGGTAACATTAAGTCCAGTAAGGTGGGTGCGAGTGGGTCAATTCATCAAGAGTTAAAAGAACTCTTCCTTTTAAGCACATCAAAATACCCGATTAAAATTTTATCTTCACTCCCCGTGGAGTAAGATACGGGTAAAACCTCAGGATAGGTGACAAATGGTAAAAATGTTCGGGTAGTGAATGTGAAGGTATCTTCCTCTTCATCTGAAACAACATTTTTCACCTATACACGGGTAGATAGTTCAACTAGTTTATTTCGTCATTAACATTAACTTCAGCCATCACGGGCCCGTCATCAAAAGTTCAAATGACTCGTACTCGGCGAAAAACATCATCGAGTCATAAAGGGGAAATCATCAATTGAGTAGTGTCTCCTGAGTACGGTCACTCTCATATACCCCATTTCAGTATCGTGTCATCGAAAAAATAGGGCACATCGCCTCTCTAAAGGTAAATCAAGATCCACAACGGGGATAGTAGAGAGCGGCAGTATAGGAGAAACGAAATCAGAGGAGAGAGACTAAAGCAATTAATTCTTTTCAATTATAAAGATTAACTTTCGACTAATTTCTCCCGAAGAGAAAGTCAACGATCTAAAATTTGTCGAAATCAATCTCTCTCCTTCCTCATCGTATATAACACAATCATAAAAATCGACATCGTAATCGTCATTGTCGTCGGTATCATCGTCATCGACACAAGCTTCAACGATTTCCGTCGAAATTAGAGCAAGATGAGCAAGTCTACTCGTGGACTTCTCGTAATAGAATCATTCAATGCGAACAAATTACACTCCCAAACTAAAGTCATCGGACACACCTTGGGTTAGAAACAAGGGTCTCAACACTAATCGCCTCCGTTTCCGGAGTAGTGTTAATATGCCCGTCTCCCATTATGAGTGAATCCTTAGGCTCTATGTTTTGCGAAACGGGAGTGTGTATCGTATTCGGATGAACCGCATAAAATCCCAAATTATCGTCATCATCGTCAATGAAAATCTTCTGACTTCGAGCTCTAGCTTCAGACTTTCTAAGCTCTTCTGCTTCTTGTATGATTTTCCGGAATTTCAATGCTTAGACCATGAATTTATCATTATGTTCATAAATATAATCTGCACATTTTCTCCTTAAAATCAATATCGATCTCCTCCTTTCGTTATTCTCTCATTCTAAATCATTCATCCATTCTTTTATCTTTTCTAAACTCTGCTGCTTTTACTTTCCACACTCTTGGATTCTCATTCTTGAGGAGATTGACTTTCATTAAAGCATGATTGCTTTTTGAAGTCTCTCTCAGAAAGCAATTCCACTATCACTTCTCTCTTATGATCTTTCTAATTTGGTTAAGAGTTTCTTGCTTTAGTGGTGAATTTCATTAAAGGATTTGTCAAATCTTAGAAGACTTTGCAACTATTCTTGCAATATCAGGTTGAGTTTGCTCTTCTATCCACAAATTGCTTAATCTTCAAAAATTTCTCCTCCGCAAGCATAACTTGTTGCTCTTTTCAATATGAGGTATGTGTGCATACTTCTTTCAGAAGTTTTGCATAGTTCTATTAAGATCCGTTCTGAGCATGTAGCCATTTCCATAATTGCTACGGAGGAGATTGTTAAACGTCGGAAATGTGGGGCGTTGAAATTGTCAAGCAGGGAGATGAGAATTAAAATACTCTTGGTAAGTCTCATGAGGACCCCCACAGTTTTCACAACAAAAATATTGTTGTGGAAGAGTTTGTGAATCATGTGGGAAACAATCAAAATTTCGATTATAGCACGGTTCCAGCTCAGAAATGATGGGATCTTTTGGTGGACAATTGTAACCGAAATGAGCACCTTTTCCACAAGATCCACAAATGCATTTTTGACAAAAAATCCCATTTATGATACCCGCACTCATAACTACATATTATGGTCGATTCGTGGAGGATCTAGTGTGACATTTCACACCGGAGTCTTGATCAACAACGCTTGGGCTCTCGAGGAGCATTAAAACGTTGGTTATTGTCATTGGCTGACTCGGAGTATCTGAAAGTTAGTGAAAATCCATTACAACACCATATGTAAACAATTTTTTCGCCTTTCATACGTATAAGAGTACATCCATGACATTAGGTCCATGACGGGGGTTCCACAAACCGCAAATGTGAGTAGAGTCGGTCACGGGGAAGAATGATCTCGGTCATTGAGTTTTCCTATTCGAACACTTTCTTTAGTGTACCACTTCCACAAGTTGAACCACTCTTTGACTTGCATAACGGATTTTGAAACGATTAGGCTGCCATAAGAATTAACATTATCGAGGATAAGGAAAATTAGAATTAAACAAATAGAGGAATACGAAGAATATTTTAGCTTTTTTCGAATAATACATAAGAATATTAAAGAATTTGAGATTGAGAAGATTATTTTTGGGGAAAATTAAATTTTTTAAGTATTTATTAGGAATGAAAACAAAAATATTTTTGGTAATCGTTTATTACAAGCTTCACGATAAGTCTCTAAGATTACTGTGCATTTTTTTATTCGAAAGTTTTATAAAGTACAAATCTTGATTTCAAATTTTTTGTCTTATAAACCATAAAGTTTGCATTTTTAAGGTTCGTATAGGCTTAGAATTACTAGTTGTACAATAATATTTGAGTAAAAACTTCAAAAAGTAAGTCTTTTAGTGATTTGGAAAAGTTGAAGTTGTATTTGTAGAGGGCGAATTAATCCTTGTTTGAAGGCGATTAAAGCAAGGCGAGTAAAGAAATGTGATTTAATTTATTGTTTGAAGGCGATTTAATCCTCTTCTTTACAAGGCGATTTAATCATTTTAAGTTCAAGGCGAATTAATCCTCTTCTGTACAAGGCGATTTAATCCTTTGTTAGTACAAGGCGATTTAATCATTTTTAGTTCAAGGCGATTTAATCCTCTTAGTTCAAGGCGATTTAATCATTCTGTTTGACAAGGCGAATTAATCCTTTACTTGGAAGGTGATTTAATCTGTCTGTCAAGGCGATTTAATCTCTCTGTTCTTATCAAGGTGAGTTAATCCTTTTTTTCTTGAAGGCGATTTAATCCTAAGTTTTGAAGGCGATTTAATCACTTCTTCAGTGGCGAATTAATCAAATTTGAATTATACGGTTTATTTCTTTGATTTGTAAAATCCCGTGAAACATTATTTTCCCGGTTTAATCAAGAATTGTAAAATCCTGTGTATTATCAAGATTTAAATCACTTAAAACCAACTCACTTTAACACAATTATTTTTTATCACTGTCCGATCAACAAGTAATCTGTTCACATACCAAATTTCACAATGACTACTCTTGCTGAATTCATGATACTCTCTGGTGGTGATAATCGCCCACCAATGTTGGAAAAGCCCTGTATGACTCTTAGAAAAGTAGAATGGAATTGTACATGCAAAATCAAGAACATGGAAGAATGATACTTGAATCAGTCGAACATGGTCTTGGTGTACGATTGAAGAAAATGGCGTGACCAAGATAAAGAAATATGCTGAATTGTCTGCAACAGAGAAAATTCAAGCTGATTGTGATCTCAAGGAAACTAACATCATTCTTCAAGAAATACCACTTTATGTATATGCACTCGTTAATCATCAGAGGATTGCCAAGGATTTATGGGAAAGAGTTTAATTACTCATGCAAGGTACTTCATTGACAAAGCAAGAAAGAGAATGTAAATTGTATGATGAATTTGACAAGTTTACTCACATCAAGTGGGAGTCACTACATTAGTATTACTTGAGATTTAATCAGCTTATCAATGACATGAATGTCTACAAAATGCAATTGCAACAATTTCAAGTCAATACCAAGTTCTTAAACAGTCTTCCACCTGAATGGAGTAAGTTTGTGATGGATGTCAAACTAGTACGGGACTTGCACACTACCAACATTGATCAGCTTAATTCATATCTTGAACAACATGAATGCCATGCTAATGAAGTCCGTCTTATGCGTGAACACAATCAAGATCCACTAGCACTAGTTGCCAATCATCATTAGACTCTGTCTCAGTTCAACACTTATCAATCCTCATACACCAATCCATAATTCCAACAATAGTTTTCACCATCTCCGTCTCCTCAATATGGATCAATTTATCCCACGCAACATTAGTCAACTACTTATCCATCCACACCTCTTGCAATTACTTATCTGTCAGCACCGTATCCAAATGCTTACTCATCCATAGTTCATTAAGATGCTTGTCCACAACCACAATCCATTCCTTAAATTAAATATACCGTCTCCACAGTTAATCACTGATAGACTCTAGTCTAACAATTCCTGTGTTTAAGTAAGGAGATGACCTTATTGATGCCATTAACAAAATGATGTCATTTTTGTCTACTGTCGTCACATCTCATTTCCTATCTACCAACAACCAGCTAAGAAATTCATCTAAACCAAGACAATAAGCAACTATTCATGATGGAAGGGTCACTGTCCAACCACTTCAAGGGAGACCAAATTCTTATGCTGCTGGTACTTCAGGAACAAGGGCTAATACTCAGGAACAGGAAGGAATTATTCAGATCAACAAAGGGTTGTAAAGTGTTTTAACTGCCAAGGGGATAGTCACATGGCAAGACATTGCCCAAAGCCAAAGAGGAAAAGAGATGCTACATGGTTCAGGGATAAAGTTCTATTGGTTAAAGCATAAGGAAATGGTAAAGTTTTGAATTAGGAAGAATTGGAATTCTTAGCAGACCCTGGTATTGCAGAAGGTCCAATTACATAGACGGTCATTACACACAATGAAGCTTATCAAGCAGATGATTTGGATGCATATGATTTCAGACTGTGCCGATGATCTCTCTAGCCCAAAGTGTTCTTATGGCCAATTTGTCTAGTTACGGTTAGAGTTCTCTTCGAGGTACCACTCTGACACAATATATGATATGCTAACTCAAAGTGTGCAAGAGATGCCCGGTTATTTTGAACAAAACCCTCTTGTGAAATTCTCAGAGATGAGATAACCACGTGATAAGCACTGTCATTTCCTTACTTTAGTATCTGCTTGAAAACACAAAAATGCAAGTGTTCAGGATACAAATTTCTTCTTCACAACAATGATGCCATGATATTATCTGTGTTTGAAACCATGTCACATCACGTAACTAATTGTAACAAGGTCTAATAATGACAATCTAATGGCCAATGAAACCCTCTCTGCTGGATTGGAAGATTTCAAAAGCGGGTAAAAAATCTCTAGAAGAAAGACAACATGTGGATTTAGGTACTAGAGAAAAGCTTATAATTGATGATATAATTCAGGATAAAGATGCACAGTTTGCGGATTTTGAAAAGGAAATTAACTCTCTTAAATAAACTCTTTCTAAAACAATTAAAAAGAAAAAAATTCTTTCACCCATACAAACTTTTAATGTTTTCAAAAAATGTAATCCCAAAAGAATAAGGAAGTTAAGAAATATTGCCAAAACAAAATGCATTAGAAAAGAAGTTAACGGAACTAGACAATTTTGTGCATAAAATGGGTCAATCGCGGTGTAAACTGTGAATATGCTAACAAAACCACATGTTTTCTATGATAACACCTTAACAAGCTCTTGGTTTATCAAATCCTTTCTGTTTAGAAAGTTCAGCGATTAGGGCCATGCTTTTATGATGGTAGTGTTATTTTAACGACACCAAAATTTGATTTCTACATTATGATTCTGAGAATCTTTGATGCTTGAGGCTGGAAGAGAGTCAATAAAAAAATCGCTTTTAAACAAAAGAGATCCAATGGTTTAGAAAAGAAAATGTTAAAATTAAACAATTAAATCTGCGGTATACAATCGATTATTGAAGATTTTTTGGTAAACATTTTGTCCCACTAAGAACAGTCTATGATCAAGCATTCAGGTTACAAATTTCACACTAATATGACCAATCTGCTTTTTCCTGGTCAAAAATTAAGGCTCCGGGAACTTTTCAGGTAAGCACTGGTTAATTAAAAGCTTAAAAAAGCTTAAATACCATCTTGGCCAATTTGACAATGTAGTGAAAAAGCGGATCATGCCCAATGCTTTAACAGAAGGAGAATGGGGGTTTGAACACACAAAGCTGTTTTTCTAAATGAAATAATTCCTTTTACAAACCTTTCAAAGAACATATTGAAGTTTTTGATAAAGATCTTTTAAATGAGGTAACAGAAGTACAAACAGTTTTTAACCAGATGGAAGCTGCTAGTTCAACAGTATCATGTAGACAAAAAGTGCTTTGAAATTCAAAAGAAACAATTTTTGTTGATTGAAACGAGTGACAGTTCTTACTGAGGAAGAATTGGAATTCTGGGCAGATCCTGGTATTGCAAAAGGTCCAGTTACACAGTCGGTCATCACACACAATGTAGCTTATCAAGCAGATGATTTGGATGCATATGATTCTGACTGTGATGAGATCTCTACAGCCAAAGCAGTTCTTATGGCCAATTTGTCTAGTTACAGATCAGATGTTCTCTTCGAGGTACCAATCTCTGACAACACTCATAATGATATGCTAAATCAAAGTGTGCAAGAGATACCGTATTCTGAACCTTCTCATTTTGTGGAACATTCAGAGAATGGAATACATAGTGATAGTAATATCATTCCGTACTCTCAGTATCTGATTGAATCATAAACTGCAGCTGTTCAGAATAAAAATTATTCTACACAACAAGATGCCTTGATATTATTTGTGTTTGAACAACTGTCAAATCAAGTAACTAACTGTAACAAGGTCAATAATGACAATATAATTGCCAATAAAACCTTATCTGCTGAGCTTGAAAGATACAAAGAACGGGTACAATTGCTAGAAGAAAGACAAAATGTGGATTTAGGTACTCGAGAAAAGCTTATAATAGATGATATAATTCAGGAGAAAAATGCACAGTTTGTGGATTTTAAAAAATAAATTAACAATTTCTGATTTAAATGCTCAACTTCAGGAAAAAGTGTTTGTCATAACAGCATTAAAAAATGATCTTAGAAAATTAAAAGGGAAGGACACGGTTGATAATGCTGCCCAGATGTCAAATGCTACCACTATGGCTCCAAGAATGTATAAGGTTGACCCAATAATTTTAGCTCCTCAGGTTAAGAATAACAGGGAAATTTACGAATACTACCTTAAGCATACTATAGAAGAAGCTGCTATTCTTAGGGAGGTAGTTGAACAAGCTAAATCACGAAACCCTTTAGATATCGCATCTTACTCAGCATGTGTATATGTTAAGCTAATTCAAGAGTTGCTAAGTTATGTTAGAGATACTTGCCCTGATATTCACAAACCTAGTAAGAAATTAGTTGCGGTCACACCTATGGAAATTAGAATTGCTTCAAAAAGCGAAGAATTTTCATTTACTTGGAAAAAAAATTTATAAACTTTTTGTTCTAGTTGTTTTTGTAAAATTTTCATTTAGTCGGGTCGGGTTGGTCACGTTCGGGTTGCGTCAAGCTCGAGTCAAGGTTAAAAAATTTATTCCCGAAACCGACCCTATTTGAATTCGGGTTACTAGGGTTCGTGTCAATTCGGGTCAGGTCAACTTGGGTCGGGTCCGTTCGGGTTCCAGTCAACTCGAACCGGGTCCTTTGGGGTTTGGGTCAACCCGAATATGAATAAAATGTAATAAAATTGATTTTTTTTCATCGTTTATATAGAGAATTTATAAAATTTATATTAGAAAGTGTTGATAGAAATAATGTCTAAAAACATTATTAATATTTTTCATATCTTTAAGTTTTGATAATCACAAAATATAAAAACGTTCAATGTAAAATTAAACGTAAACAAGTAATTAGTAGTAAAATTTTCATTTTGTAAATTAAATATCACTTAAAGGTATGAATAAATAAATGCTTAATGCATTTTATGATCAAAGGAAATTTTTATTCAACCTCACACTTTTATAAAATGTTGTAAACATTTTTATAAATATTACAAAACATTTTCTACAATTAAAAGAAATGTTTTATTCAAAATAAACATTTTGAAATTCAAATTTTCGGACCTAAAACGGCTAGAAAAGTTCCAGAAAATTCTCCCTACACAAAAGACAAACTAGGGAGCGCCCAGTCTAGGGCGCCCCCCCTAAACGACACGGGTGGCCCTCTTAAAATTCAGGGGACCGCCCACCTATTTAAGGGGACCTCCCATAGGTAAACGCTCCTCCAGTTTGTCCTATAAATACTGAACTTTTCTCCACTATTTTCTCACCTTTTGCACTCATTCTTTCTGATCAAAAACAGCCCACACATCTCATTAAAATCCTTTGATCATTTAATCATAAAGCTTTGTTTCCAAGTGATCCAAGCTCAATTCCTCAAGTGCAAGAGAAGAATACTTTCATCATCAAGTGAAGAAGTATTACACCTTTGTGTGTTGTTGCAATCTTATTGCATCCATATCATAACTTGTAAATCATTTGTAAATCTTGTAAAGTTGTGTAGTTTGCTAGATCTAGGTGATTGTTGTAAGTATAATTGGATCTTGGTGATCTTTCCTAGTAGTGTTAGTTATGTGTAATTATAGTAGTGGCTTGGTGAAGTAGTGGTGTGAACAAAACTAAGGTGTAAAAAAGTTGTATAGTCGTGATCAAGTCTTGAAGCAAAGTTGTGTAGTGAAGTTGTGAAGTTTTGGTAGATTAGTTCTAGCTAAGATTAGAACTCGACATCTAGCTTGGTGTCGGAAATCAAGATAAGCAAAAGTTGTGTAAGGTTTTTCTTTCTCGCCATAAAGGGAAGCTTGTGACATAGTGAAGAAAATTCTCGAGTTAGGTGCTCAAGGTGGAGTAGGGTGCGAAGAGTGCTTCGTTGCAAACCACTATAAATCCTCACTATGTGGTTTGATGTCTAACTCTTAATCTTTTGGTCTTACATTATTCTCATCATACTATCGCCTATTTTTTATTTTATAATAAGTATATTGTTTTCATAAGTGTGCAAGTGTTGAATTCACATAAAGTCGAATCTAAAATTTTTACAAACACCTTAAAACCTTAAATTAAAAAGCGGTAAACTATTCAACCTCCCCTCTAGTTTTCCACAATTAGTATCAAGAGCCACGTCAAACAAGATTTTTAAAATAAATTGTATTTTAAAACTTGAATCGATCTATGGAATCGAAAAAATATTTAGAAGTCAATCTATGCAAAGACCACCACTATTTAAAAGTGATGGATTTATTTATTAGAAAAATAGATTCGAAACTTATGTGAAGTCAAAAGATCTAGATCTTTGGCATGTTATTACTAATGGTGATTTTTCTCCTATTCAAAATAATCCCAAAACTAAAAAGGATGAAGTTGTACCTTTTCATAAACAAAAAGATGATCTTAAAAAGAAACTTGCAAAAAATAATGAAGCTATAATGGTAATTTATAATGCTTTGCCACGTAAAGAATACGAAAGAATTTTTATGTGTCAACCCGCAAAAGAAATTTAGGATACTTTATTAATCACTTATCAAGGTAGTAATCAAGTCAAAGCTAACAAAATAGATATTCTTGTTCAACAATATAAACAATTTATGATTCCGGAAGAGGAGTCAATAGATAGTGCATTTGCTAAATTTAACACTATTATTACTAGTCTAAAAGCACTTGATGAAGGTTTTTCTAGCAAGAATTGTGTTAGAAAATTTCTTAGGGCATTACATCCAAAATGGCGCGTGAAAGTCACGGCAATTGAAGAATCAAATAATCTAACAACCTTACCTCTGGACGAACTAACTGGAAACTTGAAAGTTTATGAAGAAGTAATAAAGAAAGATTTAGAAACGGTCAAAGGCAAGAAAAAAAAAGTAGATCTCTTGCATTAAAGGTGAAAAAGGAAGTAAGTGATGAAGATAGCTCAAGCTCCGATAGTGAAGACGAAGAGTATGCAATGGCCGTAAAGGAATTCAAGAAATTCTTCAAGATACGAGGAAGATTTGTAAGACAACTACAAGGCAATAGAAAAACATTTCAAAGAAGTAGAAATGATGGTTATGGTAAAAGTGAAAGAAAATGTTTTAGATGTGGTGATCCAAATCACTTCATTGGAGAATGTTCAAAGCCGCCAAAGAACAACGATCAAATAGCATTTATTGGAGGAGCATGGAGCAACAATGGAGAAGATGAAGTGGAAAGACTAAAATTAAACATTGGTCATGTAGCTCAAGCATGCCCTAATGAACTATGCTTAGAATAAAATTGGAACCCAATGAGTGGATTAAAGATAGTGGATGCTCAAAACACATGACCGGTAATCGAAAGTTGTTTTCTTCATACAAAGCGTACAATGGAGGAAACGTAATTTTTGGGAGCAACTTGCGCGGTAAAATCATAGGCAAAGGTACGATTTCTCAAGACTCCCTAATAATTAAAAATGTTGAGCACGTAGATAACTTAACATACAACTTGCTTAGTGTAGGTCAAATATGTGATAATAAATGCAAAGTAATATTTACCGAACACGATAGCGAAATAATCAAAGACGAAAAGGTTTTAGGTAAAGGAATTAGGAAAGGAGGAATATATGTAATGAAACAAGGAAATAAACCGGAAGACAAAATATGCCTTGCAACATTAGACAAAAACTCCACACTATGGCAATGGAGATTAGGTTACGCTAATATGCAACTTATTCAATCATTAGCATCTAAAGAATTAGTTAGAAATCTACCCAAACCTAAATACGACCGACATTTTTGTGATGCTTGTAAAATTGGAAAGCAAGCCATGCAAGTCACAAGGCTAAAAATATAGTTTCAACAACTAGATGCTTAGAACTATTTCACATGGATTTGTTTGGCCCTTTTGTCATACAAAGCTATGGAGGGAATCGTTATACCTTAGTAATCATAGATGACTATTCTCGATTCACATAGACTAGATTTTTAGCAAATAAAACCGAAGCCTTCAAAAAATTCGAAATATTTAACAAAATGATTCAAAACAAATAGGATGTTCCATTGTATCAATTAGAACGCATCATGGTCGGGAATTTGATAATGAAGTACAATTCGGAAACTACTATGATTTAAATGGGATATCTCATAATTTTTCCGCTCCTCGTACTCCACAGTCTAATGGGATAGTAGAAAGAAAAAAATCGCACTCTACAAGAAATGAGTAGAACCATGTTAAATTAACAATCCATTCCTCAAGAATTTTGGTGTAATGCGGTCGATACGTTAACCTATATAATTAATAGAGTTTCCATTAGACGTATTTTGGGAAAAACTTCATACGAGTTGTTAAGAGGTAGGAAACCAAACCTTAACTATTTTAGAGTATTCGAAAATAAATGCTTTATTCTTAATACAAAAGATTACCTCGCCAAGTTTGACCCAAAGTCGTATAAAGGTGTTTTCCTAGGATATTCATAAAATAGTAAAGCTTACATAATACTAACAAAAAAAACAAACCAATGAAAATTGAAGAGTCTTGATGTAACTTTTGAATGAAACTCCTCCCCGCCTAAAACATCACCATTGGAAGATGATGAGTTAGTCGAAGAAGAATCTATTGAGGTTAGTAAAACAAAACCCATAGGCAATGATCTTGAAGACATTTCATTAAGAAAATACTCAATATATGAAATGA
This sequence comes from Tanacetum coccineum, assembly GCA_026074375.1. Taxonomy (NCBI): domain Eukaryota; kingdom Viridiplantae; phylum Streptophyta; class Magnoliopsida; order Asterales; family Asteraceae; genus Tanacetum; species Tanacetum coccineum. Next base: position 53,111 of record BQNB010024820.1, read on the forward strand.
TATTAAATAATATAAAACTCATCCCTAGAAAACGTTATTGGAATCTAAAATCAAAGACTCTTAGGTCGCAAGCCAAGACAAAAGCATTTCTTATTCCTTTATTTGCAACAATAGAGACCTAAAAATATAGAATGAGGCATTAAAGATAAAAATTGGGTAATGGCCATGAAATGAAGGAACTAAACCATTTAAACCAAATGAGTTTGGTAACTAGTCCCAAATCCCATAGATATGACCATAAAGAACAAAATTGGTATACTAGAAATAAACTCATGAAAAATTGCCGTAACTAGAAACAAATATAGGTTAGTTGCCCAAGGTTATAATTCAACAAGAAGGAATTGGATTATGATGAAACATAATGCACCCAGTAGCTAGAGTAGAGTCCATAATAGAATACTCTTAGCTTATCTTCGCACTAGACTTAAGGTTAATACCAAATGGATGAAGAGTGCCTTCCTTAATGGTATTATCAATGAAGGAGATTTTACGTGGCACAACTTTGGGATTCATTGACTTACGCAAAAACCTAATTAGGTCTATAGACTTAAGAAAGTCTTTATGGTCTAAAAACAAGCTTCAAAAAGCTTTGGTATGATCGATTAAAGCTTTCTTATTAAACATGATTACTCCATGGGAATGGTAGATAACACACTCTTCACTAAAAAGAAAGACTCCAACCTCATCATTGTCCAAATATATGTTGATGACATTATATTCAGATCAACTTGTCAAGAAATGTGTGATGACTTTGCCAAGATCATGCATGATAAGTTTGAAATGAGTATGATGGGGGAACTAAAATTCTTCTTAGGAATTACAAATAAAACAATTAGATTGTGGAATAATTTATTATAATCAAACAAAAATATTAAGGAAATGCTTAAGAAAATTTGGAACTAAGAGAAAAATAAAAAAAAAAAAAAATACAAAACATATTACGACGAAAGAAAGAAAGTGACTCTAAGCCAATGAAAACCCCTATTTCTACAGAAACCAAACTCACGAGAGACGAAAAGGGTGAGTCCGTAGATAATACCAAATATAGAGGCATGATAGGTAGTTTATTATACTTAACGACAAGTAGACCGATAATCATGTTTATTGTTGCCTTAGTGCACTCTTTTCAAATGATCCCAAAACTTCTCCACCTAGAAGCGGTTTAATAAGTATCTTCTATACATCAAAGGAAGGCACTATCGTATTTAGGATTATGGTATCCTAAGGGATCCGGCATAGAAACAATAGTGTATGCAGATTCGGATCATGCGGGAGATTACGTAGATCGCAAGAGCACTAGTGTGATGTTTTGGCACGTTTATGGGATGTTGCCTAACATCTTGGTTTTCAAAGAAGCAAACTGCTCTTGCCATCTTCACAACGGAAGCGGAATATGTAAGCACCGGAAAGGCATGTCAACAAGCACTATGGATGAAACAAGCTCTCGTAGACTATGGCGTTTATGGTTAGACACATTCAATAATTTATGATAACAAAGGGGCTATAGACTTAAGTAAGAATCCCGTTCAACACTCACGAACAAAACACATTGAGATTCACCATTACTTTCTTCGCGATAATATTCAAAAAGGGAATATCTCTATAGAAAAGGTCTCATCGGAAGACAACATAGCCGATATTCTAACTAAACCACTTAAATGTGAGCCATTTAAGTACTTACTCAGGTAAAGGAAATGGATACAAATTTGATTAAGTTTTTGGCATAATAAAGAAATGATAATCATCAAAGAACTATTTGTCAAAAATCTGAGAAAATTTTTTCAAACAGGTGGCGGCCCCCTTAATTCATAAAGGGCAGCCCCCTTAATTTAAGGGGACCGGCCAGACTTTAAGGGGACCACCCACCTGACTGACCAATTTTTTTTCTTTTTGTTTCTCTGTGTCTAGGTTTCTATTTTACACAAGATTAGGAAAAGTCTATAAGCAAACTTTTACAAATTCTTCTATCTAAATGCATATCTCATTATACATAGATAACATAGTCCCAATCTATTATTTTCTAAATAGTCTTTCTCACAACTAGGAGCACATGAAAATCAATTTTCATATATTGTTGAGATATACAAAAAACATTTTTCACATATGCAAATTTCTCTACTGTTGTAAAAGTATATAATCTAATATATATTTTCGACAATCTTGGTTCAGCAAAATTAAATCAAAGAGCATTTGGATTATTTTTTAGGTTTTACTTGTCTTAATGTCGAAATAATCGCTACTCCACATTTGTCGCACTTAGGCACACACTAGTATTTGCATAAAAGTTTGGTTCGTCTTTAACTTAACTCTCTTGTCAAGAAAAATTCTTTGTGCATTATATCTAGTTACTATTTTATATGCTCTTCATTCTTTTGGTCTTTAATTCATATATGATTATATGCCAAAATTATGTGAACTAGTTTATCCTACAACTTGTCATATATATGTAGAATGTTGAATGCTTAATTGCTATGTGCTAAGAAATCTTAATTGCCATAAAAGGATGAACTTGCTGCAAAATAACCACCAAAATAGAAACCCTCACACAAAATTTTGAGAAAAATCAATTTTTGGGAAATCTGGGAAATAGCAGTAGGCGGCCCCCTTAATTCACAAAGGGTGGTCCCCTTATCTTTAAGGGGACCAGCCCATAATTAAGGGGACCGGCCTAGCTGTCACGGGTAAAACAATATTTTTCATCCCTCTTTGACCTAATACCCTTTAGACTTAGCTACTGTTTCCCTAAATTTATAAACATTTCTTGGATTTGATCCTTTAAATGTTCATTCTCCCTAACTTAAACCTTTCATCCACTATAAATACATACTCAACCATCATCATCACAATCATCCTCACCAATGACATCTCCTAACAAACCCACATCCAAACCATCAATGGTAGCCAAAATAAGTGTGAAACCCATTTGGAGGAAGAAACTAAACCCTTATAACACATCCAATAAGCTCAATGTAAGTTCACCTACACCAAATAGCCAAAACACTCACTCTCATTCCAATGAACCAATCTCATTCTACAAGAAAACAATTCACCCCAATCAAGCATCTATTACCAAATCCTTACATTAAGGACACTCCCACAATCACCAAAAATTTATTACAAAGGTTAGTCTCACCATCCTTCAACATATCTCATCTTACTCATCAATTCACATGTTACTCACACTCAAGCTCTACCTCAAAGTGATAACCAAACTTAACACACACCACCTCTATTCTCCCAGTAGAGAAAGCCTATTACGACATTAATCAACTACAAGACAAATCAATACCTCTTAGCCATGCCTCTCTCATAACAACAAAACACATTCCCTCATCATTTACTCCCAAACCTACCACAAACATTTAAACCAAATGAAACCCATGTTGGGTATTGTCCTTGTTGCATCTTCACCAAAAAACAATTCCTTGCTTTAAGTGAAGATATCAATTGGATTGAATTCTTCCTCACTTGACCACATCCACCACCTAGATTTCAAAAAGATTACCCTTCCACAACCTCTTCTGCTCCAAACTCTTCATCAATAACCAACTAATCTTGTAAATATGCCTACTAAAATCCTCAAACCCTTTTGTGTTGCAGCAAGTCAAAAATCCTCTATGGCTATTCTATGATTTCCTTTTATGTATTAATATGCTTCTAAAGCATATTTGTTTTTCTATTTATGTATGCTTATGTGTTGTTCACACACATTGTCCTAAATGAATGAAGTATCTTTTGCTTTGATGTTTGCTTGCACTTGTCATATTTTTTCTTCCTTCTTGCTATATATTAGAAATTATTTGTATTTATCTTGACTCGTTTTGTAGCCAAGAAACCATAGCTCGATTCCTTTGTGCCCTCGAACGAGGGGAGCACACATCAAGGGGGAATTATTCCGTCGATTTTACTAGCAATTCTCGACGATGCCTTTTTAATTCTAGCAAAAATGGGAGAAAATTACATAAAACACACTAACTACTTGTTTTAAATAGCTAATTTAAATATTTAAGATTTAAATTTTGTAATCATCAAAAATGAGGAGATTGTTGATAGAAATAATGTCTAAAAACATTATTAATATTTTTCACATATTTACGTTTTGATAATCATAAAATATAAAAATGTTCAATGTAAAATTAAACGTAAACAAGTAATTAGTAGTAAAATTTTATTTTGAAAATTATATCACTTAAATGTATGAATAAATAAATGCTTAATGCATTTTATGATCAAAGGAAATTTTTATTCAACCTCACACTTTTATAAAATGTTGTAAACATTTTTATAAACATTACAAAACATTTTCTACAATTAAAAGAAATGTTTTATTCAAAATAAACATTTTGAAATTCAAATTTTCGGACCTAAAACGGCTAGAAAGTTTCAGAAAATTCTCCCTACACAAAAGGACAAACTGGGGAGCGCCAGTCTAGGGCGGCCCCCTTAAATACACGGGCGGCCCCCTTATCTTTAAGGGGACCGCCCACCTATTTAAGGGGACCGCCCATAGGTAGACGCTCCTCCAGAATGTCCTATAAATACTGGACTATTCCCCACTATTTTCTCACCTTTTGCACTCATTCTTTCTGATCAAAAACAGCCCACACATCTCATTAAAATCCTTTGATCATTTAATCATAAAGCTTTGTTTCCAAGTGATCCAAGCTCAAATCCTCAAGTGCAAGAGAAGAATACTTCCTACCATCAAGTGAAGAAGTATTACACCTTTGTGTGTTGTTGCAATCTTATTGCATCCATATCATAACTTGTAAATCATTTGTAAATCTTGTAAAGTTGTGTAGTTGTTAGATCTTGGTGATTGTTGTAAGTATAGTTGGATCTTGGTGATCTTTCCTAGTAGTGTTAGTTAGGTGTGATTATAGTAGTGGCTTGGTGAAGTAGTGGTGTGAAGAAAACTAAGGTGTGAAGAAGTTGTGTAGTCGTGATCAAGTCGTGAAGCAAAGTTGTGTAGTGAAGTTGTGAAGTTGTGGTAGATTGGTTCTAGCTAAGATTAGAACTCGACATCTAGCTTAGTGTCGAAAATCAAGATAAGCGAAAGTTGTGTAAGGTTTTCTCCACCATAAGGGAGCTTGTTGACATAGTGAAGAAAACTCTCGAGTTAGGTGCTCGAAGAGTGGAGTAGGGCGAAGAGGTGCTTCGTTGCCGAACCACTATAAATCCTCGCGTTGTGGTTTGATTGTTCTTACTCTTATCTCTTGTCTTACATTATTTTCTCATACTATCCTATTAATTGTTTAGATAAGTATATTGTTCATATTGTGCAAGTGTTGAATTCACATAAAGTCGAATCTAGAATTTTTACAAACACTTTAAAACCTTAAATTAAAAAGCGGTAAACTATTCAACCCCCATTCTAGTTTTCCACAGAAATGGATGGTTTGTTTTGTGTGTAATTCTTTTTGGCCGTGGCACTCCCCCCCCCCCACACTCTTCCCCCCTCCTAGTAAAGGCAAAAGAGAGAGTTTTGTTGTTGGTTTTTGTTTTAAGGAATTGTATTGTGTGTGATACTACAGTTTTGCATCTCTTATTACTACAGGAGTGAGTCCAATACACTATTTTGAAGTCAAGACCATAAGAGACTAAGGGGGAGGGGGGCTAGACAACAAGGAGTAAAACAAGGTGATTTAAGGAAAGTCTTGGTTAAATTAGCTAGTCATGGACATAAGGTTTAATGAGTTTGAGGTTGTACAAGTTCAAGTTGGTTAATTATGTGCTCTTGGTCCCCTTGGGATCACTTTGTATCCAAAAATTAGGGGGGAGGTGCTAGTTGGTGTCTTTGATATTTTGTATAAAAATCTTGTATTACTTGAAGTTAAATGATGTAAAGGTTAAATGTAGATGTAATACTTGTAAATTGTATGTCCTAGTTGGGTCCTTGTATGTAAAATTTGGCTATGATAAATAACATAGGTAAATTTTTATAAAACTTTGAGCATTGGGTATAATAATGGGTATTTGTTGAAGCGTAGATAAGTTTTGGTGGTTCCGTGAATGCCTAAACGTATTTTATCGCGAAACGTAAACACTTTATGTAACCAATAAAAATAAAATGTGCAAAGTTAATAATTATCCTCTAAATAATTACCTAACACTTGCTTGACGTAAACATTTAATTGTTTGATGCCCGTTTACGTTGAATGATAATTTTTAGTTTACGCGATTAACTTAACGATTAAAATTAGAAGCAAACGCGTACGAGACTGAAAATAAATAGTGAAATAAATGACGTCGTAAAATGACCTAAAAATACGGATTGTTACATACGCTTTCCTCAAATACAATGAAAGAGATGCTAAAGAAGTTCGAGAAATGCGACGAAGATTCTCGGAACCACTTGCTTTACTGGTCAATTCCTACAACCCACCTCCTTCATACAGCAGTAATCAAACACAGTATCAAGCTCAACCATTTGAAGTTTATCAACCATATCAACACTACTAATCAAGCACTCCAATAACCCAACAACTTATTCAGTCACCTTCACTTCAGAGCTATGCACCTATAGTTGTTCAACAACCACCAACATTTCAACTTGATACCGGACTTGTTATACCATCCTTTCTTCTAACAAATGATCCAATAGCCAGTCTCAATAAAGCTATGATATTTTTGAGTTTGGTGTACCGCTTAAAATTTCCTCCCATGAATAACCAACTTAGAACTTCGTCTAATCCAAGAACTCAAGCTACAATTCAAAATGGCCAAGTTACGGTTCAGAATGTTCAATGTAGATAGTCTCAATGTTATACAGGCAATGCTGGAAATAATCAAGCTTCAGGAGCACGGCTTATCAACACAGTTGGAAATACAGGGACAAATCAACCAAGGGTATTTAGATGTTATAACTGTAATGGTGAAGGTCATATGGCTAAGCAGTGTACTGCAAGAAAAAGGGTGAAAGATTTTGAATGGTTTAAGGAAAAGATGCTACTTGCTCAAGCACAAGAAGCATGAATTGTATTGAATGACGAGCAACAAGATTTCTTAGCTGACAGTTTGGAAGAAACTGATAACTGTGAGGATCTCTAGTTATAAGCTACAGCAAATTTCAAGGCAGACCATGTTGATGCATATGATTCAGACTGTGATGACGAAGCTACAACAAATGCAATCTTCATGGCAAATTTATCTCCTGTTGGTTCTCTCAATGATGACATGGTTGCACC
>BQNB010024821.1:0-37293 GCA_026074375.1 Tanacetum coccineum
ATCGTCCCGACCCCTGTTCTCGTCAATAATCATACTTCCACTAGCAGCGTTCTTCTCGGTTTCAATAGCCATTGCCTCGAATCAACCTGGCTCTGATACCACTTGTCACAGACTTGTCTCGACAAGGGTCTTTCGTGCGACACTTAGTCTCAACTAAGCCAGCCTTGCTCAAACACTCAACGATCTAGGCAACTACGAAAGCTTTAAAGAAAGGAACACAAGTGAAAGGTGAAATGCTTTATATTGCTAAAGAGAACTTTACAAGAGAGAATACAACTGAAGAATGAGATGATTTCCCCAAATAAGGATGGCTCTATTTATACTACTCAAACTAGGGCTACAAATGGGCTTTACTACAAGGGCCCGTATTCTACAACCTTCTACAAGAAGCTTTTAGGTCTTCCATGGGCTTCAAAGGGCTTCCAATACTTTCTCCCACCTTCCATAGAATTTTACAAAGTCTTCTAGTCAAGTGTAGAACAATCCTGAATCCCGAGTAACCTCGTAAAATTAGGTAGGACGTAACATTAGACTATCTTCAAGTGAACTTGCACACATTTCATGCTATTAAGTAAATGATAAAAAATATATAAATAACGCCGTCAAAAACATGTATAATCAAGGCGTTATCAAAGATCAAAGGCAAACTCTTTTCAAACAGGATGCGTAGATGGGGACAGAGTATATAGTTGTTGGGGTACGTGATACTGGTATGCCCAACAGGCCAAAGGTTGAAAGCTGTGGAATAGGGTGTTTTAAAGATGTGGTCATGACCTATGTTGTTAAAGGAATTTGTAGGAAATATGGGTATTTTAGTCAATTTTTATATGAGTTGGGGGTGGATGTGATTTGGTTTAAGAGGTGGGGGGGGGGGGGTGTATGTATGAGGGGTTTAGAAGATAGATGGGGGTTGGGGGGGGGGTGGGAGGGGGTGTGATAAAGTATGATGGTGAGGTGTGAGGGTGATATAGTAGGAGGAGGTGTGGGTTTTTTGTGGTGGGTTAAGGGGGGTGGGGGTGGGTGTTGTGAATAGTGTGGATGTGGTTAAGGGGGTTGGGGTGGTGGGGGGGGTGATATTTGGAGTATAGGGGGTGGTAGGTGAGGAGGTAGGGGGGGGGGTGTTGTTTGGGATAGGTGGGGGTTGGGGGGGGGGGGGGGGGTGTTGATTGGGGAGGGGGGGGGGGGTGTGGGTTGTGTGGTTTGTTGGGGGGGTGGTTTTGTTGGGTTGGGGGTTCTTTGGTGGGGTTGTTGCGCAAAATATGATAATAGGTAGAAGGGAGTCGAAAAAGTTAATTGCTGTGTGTATGGATTATACATGGAGGATAGAAGGGAAGGGGAAGAAAGTTGTATTAACACTTTGGTACATAGGGAATAAATCTGGGGTGATTGGTAAGTTGGAAGTTAAATATAAACTAAATTTATACCTAGATGATGTATAATTGGTTGGATGTATTTGTAGAGATATGTATTGGATGAGAAAATATTTGTTTAGACAACGCAACGCTGCGGTAACATTCGTCGTATGATTGTTCTAAGAACATTCTCAATACTCGAGAAGAGACTACTTACAATTAACTTCGCGGATGACATTCATTCGTATCTACACCCGTAGCATCCGTCATGACAATGTCAAGTACTTCATATCGGCTACTACCACCGACGTTATTTCTCTTCATCCTCTTCTTTTATCACCCATAATTCTTTTTACTATCCTGGATTGAGACATACAGATTGGACAGGAAGGAACAGCGACAATCATCACCATATATCCTTAACCACACACTCTCAAGAAACACCACCATAGGTGATTCTTATTCACTTAGAACCCCAAGATACACTTCTACACTACACTCAAACCTACATATACCATTACATCACTATTGTTAGTGAATCACATACTTCTACGTAACATCCCAAATACAGCTGACACCAATGTGCAAACATGAAAACAACCACATTTCATCCTTACTATCATATCAAGCTCGAGCTCAAATACCACCTTGTCATCTCAACAAAGAAGATTTCAGATCAACCAACGGGTGGTTGAACCAGTGGGGGGTCGGGCGCGCCTCAATGTAAATGGGGGCAGGGTGAGGGGATGGGGGGGGGGGGAAGGGGGATCTTCCTCAGTGCGGGGGGTGATTCATTTCTTACTATTTAAGAGTGAAGAAATACAAAGAATATATTCAATCTTCAAAGTGTTATTGAGTCAATCATCAATAATCGTGTCTTTCATTGGTAAATTTCCAATTTATTTGGCAACGTGAAAATACACACAAGACTAATATTTCAACACTTTCAAAGTTGTACTTGTTGAATCAACACAATATCGTGGCTTTACCTAAACATGTCACCCTTTCAGAATATATGCACCGTGCGACCTACACCCCCAGCATCTACAACCTACACAGAGATTCTTAAGTTACAACCCCAAATATCCCCTATTTTCCCACAATTTTCACCCTCACTTGTTCATTCACACAACATCAACAACCCAACATCACCACAAATCACACCAATGCCATCTACCTCATCCCAAATACCAACATACACACACAACCATCAAACCACCACAACCCACACAACCCACATCCCTCAACTACAGCGACAAATCCTTTACACACCCCCACATCCAAGGGGGGGGGACCAGGTGCGGGGATAGGGGTAGCCGAATGTTGGGGATTTAATAGGGAGATTTGCGCTGGGGGGTGGTAGTTGGGGAGGGGGGTGGGAGGAAAAATTAAAACACCAATCCTTATCATCAACAATTAATTCGACTCCTGAAGTCTTTACGATAATGTTGTAGGCCCTGTTTAATAAAGTTTATTGGGGGGAAGGTAAGGGCGGAGGGGGGGTATGGTTTGGATGTTGGATTTGTTTTAAGTGGTGGAGGTTGGGGGAGGTGGAATATATAAATCAAAACTTAAGATTTTAAAACACCCACAATCATCATATGGTAATACATTCTTAGTCTATATGACATTTTTGAAAGGAGTCATTCTCATAATAAACCCCATTTGTGGCAAGGTCTTGGGCCGGGGATAGGGGGGGTTGGGGGGGGGGTAGGGGGGGGGGTGGTGCGTATCTTAAGCAATTGGTTCCTAAACATTATCCATGTCTAACATTCAGGTCTGGATGGGGCAGGGTGGGAGTGATTGGGTGTGGGGTGTTTTGTTGTGGTTGTTGGGGTAATTGAGGGTTAGGGGGGGTGTGGTTGGGGTGGTCATGTGGTATCGTTAGTGCATTATACCTAAAACATACATGATCTTGTTCACCCACTAGGTAGGCATATATATTATTGTTAGACTATTAAAAAAGACCTCAGTCACGCACTTTGTTTAACTTTGAAGGAGTAGAGTTGTGGATGTGGTTTGTTGTGGGTTTTCTCGTATAAGTCGGTACAATACCCATATTTAAGATACCTAATTAGTAGGCCGATGAATTTGGTTTATTAGTGAAGTGTGTTCCTTTTCATAGAAACACACAATTCCTCTCACATACAAAACTCTCTCAAGTGTTTCTCATCTCTAGAAACTACCAGATCCAAGAATCGACCCCGTATTATGATATAGGATTGAAATCTTGGGGGATGCAAGCTTAGGGATGGAGTAGATATTTAGTGGAATTGTATGCCTTTGGTTGAGGATCGATAAGTGGTGGAAAGGGTAATTTACTTAAAATTTTGTGAAAGAAGCCCTCCAATTTTGTTGATTTGTATTGATAAAGTTTGGGATGTTCTAGTTGCTCATTACCATTATGGTACTGTGTTGTGGACAAGAAATAAAGCAAAATCGTTCAAACAGGAATATATATAAGTAATTTTGTATGATAAAAGTCGTTGTTCTTCTAGAGAAGATGATTGCAGAATTTTCTTCACAGAAACAAAAGAGATGGAAGATCAGCGTTTGACATGAAAACACAATATTTTAGGTAGGGGTGAGGGTAGAGCGGGTAAGGGGGGGGGTGGGGCGCCGTCTGACACACGGCGAGTTATCTTAGGTTGGCGAAATTGCTCAAGATGCGAGATGCTTACTAAGCAGGGTTGCTTACATGCGTTTGCTTACACAGCCGAGTGCCTACCATCGTATTGTTTAACCAACAACGCGGAAGGTGTTTACCAGCGGTTATGAAACCAGGTTCTCAGCGGGTACTGACTCTTTTAACCGCCACAATCTCAAGGACCCTCTGGTGATTTGTACACACTTAACGGCGGTTGATTAAATCAGACACGCGGATTATGTAATTCCTTCCTTCCGTGGCGGGTTTTGCCTTGGCAGCGAGTTGTGTTCGGACGCGTTGCCATAAAACATTTCCCACCCGTCGAATTTGCACCAAAATATCATTGGCATTGGTTTTGGTAGCCTCTGGCGGCGAGTGAGCTACTGTCTAGATACACATTTGAAATCATATCATACTCGGCTTATAATATCACTAAACACAATACGATATACGAACACCTCGTACCATCCTATTTAAACTGAAACGGGGGGGGCAGATAGGAGGGGGGGGGGGGGGGGGGGGGGGGCTACTAATCTATTGATCGATCAACTAAGTACCAATCATAAAATAATACAAGATGTCGATATGATCATGAGCAAAGGACATCCATGTGCCGTTCTGATACCGCTCTACCATCTTGACTAGAACAACTTTGAATCTATCCTTGCAACAACTTACTACTCTGTACAGTCTAGGAAAGGATAATAGGAAAGAAATTATAAAAGTACCACTCAAAAGAAAGGGGGGGGAACAGTTCTGGGGGAGGTGGGAGGACGGGGCGGAAGGGAGGGGTGGGGACGGGGAAGAACTGGAGGGTGGAGGGGTGTGCAAGTCCAACTAAACGTGAGAGAGTGGGAAGTTTAAGTAAAATGTAAGATGATGTATGGGTATGGGGGGGGGGTTTTTAGGTATTGAGGGGATTAATTGTAAGTAGGATGGGTGGGGGGTGGGGAGACACAAGGACATCTACTTACTCATCAATCAATATACAACTGACGACAATAGACATTTTAGGAAAAACGTGAAGAATAAGATATTGAAGGTTCTGGATTAAACCAAAGGATGATAGGAGAAATCGCAGATAATAATACGATGAAATTTGAACAACATTCGTCAAATCACACAAATAAACACAATGATGTGGGTGGTATATAAAGGGTGGGGGGGGTGGGGGGGTGGTGTTTTGGTGGGGTTATCGAAGCCATAATGACATGAGAAAAAATACAGATAAACCTAGCCCAGAGGATGCAGCTTAACTCAAGGTTTGTTGAACAACATGTTACCTGAAGTTGGGATTAGAGGGGGGTTGGGGGCGGGGGGGGGGGGAATAAATATCTGAGGTAAAATTGAGGGGTTATGTGGTTGGGATATGGAGGTAATTAGGGGGTGATGTGGTGTGGAAGGTAGGGTTTAGTATGGGGATATGTGAATTAGATGTTGTGTTTTGGGGGTTGTGTGGTTTGGGGGGGGGATGTATCTCTCTCTCTCTCTGTGGTGTGAAAGGGGATAGTGTGTAAGGATAGATAATATGTAATATGTTTTTGTGGTGATATTAAATTGTGGAATTTAAGAAGATGTGAAGGATTTATTGGTTATGTGAAAGGAGGTTAATTAGGGATTTGGGGGGGGGGGTTGAATTTTGGGAGGGGATTATGTTTTTGGATCTATATATCTTTTGATTAGATATGGAAAGAAGATAGATAGAATGTAAAATTGATATTTTAATTATTAAGTGGAAATTTGTGTATGGGAGTTTGGGGTTGTGGTGATTGTTGTTTGATGAGGTGATTTAGTGTTTGGGGGGGGGTGATTGGTAGGAGGTTGTATTATTGGAGTTGTTTGATTGTTGTTAATGGGATTTGTTTATTGGGATTGTAGAATGGGGAGGGTGGATGGGTTGGGTGGTGGGATTGTTTTATTGTGGTGGATGGTGGTTGAAGGGGTATTGAGTTTTTAAATGATTGGGGAGTATTAGGTGTAGTGGTGGGATATGTGATAGGTGTGGGTATTGAATTTTGAGGGTTAGGAGGTTTGTTGGATTTAGTAGGATGGGTATTTTGGGGTGTGAGTTGATTGATGTTGTGTTGGGGGGATTGGGAGGGGTGTGTTGGGATTGGGGGGGGTGGGGTTGTGTTTATAGGGATAGTATAGGGTGGATGGTAGGGGTGTATGATAAATAAGAAAGGAGTGGGGGGGATAATATTGGAGGAATATTTTGTATGGGAAGAGGATGTGGGAAGGATGGAGTAGAGTGGGGGTAGGTGGGTGAAATGATATATTAATGGGGGATGTTGTTTTGAGGTGAGGGGGGTGGATTTTGTGGGGGAGTATGGTTTAAGGGTATGATTGAAGTGTTTAGAATGGAGGTGGATGTGATGGGTAAGAGGGTTTGATGGTGTGGTGTAGATGGGTGGGTAGGGGTAGGGGTTGATTAAGGTGGTTTCATTATTTTAGTAGGGGGATATGGAAGTGAGTAAGTGTGTGTTGTGTAGGGGGAAGTGGGGGGGGGGGGGGGGGGGGGATGAGGGGGGTGTTGTTTTATATTGTGATGGGGGGATTATATGATATATTATTCAAGATATGATAAGGAGGGATGGATGGGGGGTTGATTGGAGGTTTATGGTATTTGTTGTGATTTGTTGAAATAGGGTGGTTGGGTTAGAGTGGGGTAATAGTTAGGATTTTAAGGAAATGTTAGGGAGGAGGGGTAAATAGATTAAAGGGGAGGGTGGGGAGTGGTTTATGAAAGTGGGGTTGAAAAAAATGTGTAGAATTAATCATAAGAACGAAAGAATGAAACGTCTTTAAAACACTGAACTTCATTCAGCACAAATACTCCTTAGCTCTACAGGTTGAGCCATTAAAGAGTCAAATATACAAAGTAGTAAAAAGGGTTGGGTATAGAAGTGGGGTTTTTAAACAAAAAGAAGACAAAGTGGGTTATTTGGGGGGGGGAGGGGGTGTTTAGGGTATGGGGGGGGGGGGGGGGGGGGGGGGGGGAGTTTGGGGGGGTGTGGGGGGGCGGCGGGGGTGGGGGAGGGGGGGCGGGGGGGCGGGGTCAAGGGGTGGTGGTGGGGGGGGGGGGGGGGCGGGGGGGGGGGGCACGAAGCAGTTTTTGACTTAACACACAGCTACAAAGATAAGATTGGTGAAGAAGATTACACAACAGGAGCAGAACTGTTCAAACGTGTTCAGCGGGATGTGGTGGTAAGTACCAATATGCGGATGTGGATGATGGTAAATTCAATAGTAGGCAAGAGATTCAAAAATCCTGTATGGTGATAGAGAGGGGTGGGTGGTGGTGTGGTGGGGGGGGTGGGTGGGGGGGGGGGGGTGGGGGGGGGGGGGGGTGGGGGGGGTAACAATCTGATAATAGTCATGGTCTTGGCAAATAATTAACAAATATAATCAATAGACTCAGAGGGACCAGTGTGTTTATGTTTTACGAGTAGTAAAGTTGCTGTTGTTAATATAAGAAATATGGGGGGGGTGATATTTTGTTGGTAGTGAAAAAAAAAAAATTGGTAGAGTTTTGTTAGGGAGGGGATTAAGGGGGGAAAATTTGGTTCTTGCAACCTTTGCTCCCCAAAGAAATCTGACCCCAGAACAGATATTTTGGTCCATAGATGACAATAATAGGAAAAAGGCTGAGACCTCAGTTCTAAAACCAATTTCATCATTGACAGTGTATCCACCCAATACTCCTATCAAGCTTATCCCCAGAATTCTTCCAACTAAAAGTCAGGTGAAGATTAATCTTTATGTACTCACATAACTTTTTACAGAATTTGACAAAACTTGCAAAACTAGAATCACCCCAACAGGTGTTACAGAGGGGGAAAGAGGTTTTGAGCAAACAAAAAGATGTTACCTCACTGAAGTTATTCCATTTTTCAAAACTCTTAAAGAACACTTTATTGGAGTTCAAACAGCCCTCTTTAAAGAAGTTAAAGAAATGGAAGAAATTTTTGATCAAATGAATAACGAAGTGGACAAGAATACTGTAGACAAGCAATGTGCTGAAATTGAAAAGAAAAACCTTCTCATTGAAAATGAGAATCTGATTGTTAATTGTTTGTCGACTCAACTGCTGTATGATGTGGAAAAATCACGTTGTCTAGATCTTGAAGCTGACATGTCTAAAGTTCATGATGAGTCAAAACTTATTTCAAAACTTGAAAGGGAATACCTAAATTTGCAATTAAAGTATCAACATCTTCAAGAAAGTTTTGATAATAAAAATTCACAAGCATCACAGGAAGCTCCTGATTTTAACTCATTCTTTAAGATCAAGAATCTCGAACATCAGATTCAAGAAAAAGACAACGTGATTAGAAACTTGAAAGTTCTAGTCGCTAATGTGAATGACAGAAGTTGTGAGCCTTATAATGCTAAAGATGTCACTGCTCTTATTGAACAAAATGATTGCGTTAGAATAGAACTAGAAAAGGTCAAACAACATTACAAGGAATTGTATGACTCAATTAAGATTACGCGTGCTCACACAAGTGAAAAGACATCTACGATGTTAAATGAAATTGAGAGTCTAAAAGCTCAATTGCGAAGCAAAGAGCCTTGTTTCACTAGTGGACTATGTCCAAACCAAAAGTTGCATGCTCTGGCATGGTATGCCATTTGACGTTATACCCATCCCTCATCCCCTTAAGAACAAAGGAGTGATCATTTAAACTAATATCAGCCATCTTAAATGTAGTGTAGAAATGGTTAGGAATGTAGAGAAGCTAGAGTAGTTTTTACTCCACTGGATAGTTTTTTCACTTAACTATGGCCTTGCCATACACTATTTTATCTCAGTAATTGTTAGAAAGTATGATTTGGCACAGAGCCCAAAAAGTTTCAATGAAAGAGATAACAAGGCTCCCTCTACCCCTGTTCCTAGGAAAAAGCAAGTTACGTTTAGTGATAAACCAGGAACTTCTTCTAGCAACACACAGGAACACAAAGTGCACCAGAGAGTTCAACTGACTAATATCCCTGTGCTTCCCTCTACAGGAGTAAACGATTCCACTGAAGCAAGCGGGTCAAGCCAGAGAGCAATACAAAGAAAAATAGGATCCTCCTTCTAAGAAGGAGAATAAGAAGGAAGTAGAAGTACGCCTTAGGACAAATAAGTCAGCTTTGACAAAGTGAATGGGTTTTGATTCCTAGCATTAGCTCTAACTGTTGTAATTATACGAATTCTGAATCTGATAAACGATGCAAGTCATGGAATTAGTTGTTAATATCTTGAATTCCTGTAAATGCTACGCCACCGTAGAATTGTCTTGAATAAAGAGAAACAGATCTGGAAACCAAAAGGCAAACTGTCTGATAACAGTTTAAACAAGACCAAGCAGATCTGGAAACCAAAAGGCAAACTGTCTGATAACAGTTTGTCCAAGACCCAGCGGGTTTGGAAAGCTACGGGAAAACTATTTGCAGATATTGGTTATCAATGGAGACCCACAGGAAAGACAACTCAACTTAGAAACTTGATTGTGTTCTCAATGGAGACCACAGAAAGAAATTTGCCTTAGGGGAAATATGCCAGTTAACTAAGCTTTCTGTGAAATGTTCTACTCTATATGCTAACCAACAGGTCCCCAACAAAAATTAGGGAACCGAAATTCCAAACTCTCCAAACTCGACTGTTTTCAAATGCAGGTCGTACAGGTCATGCTTTGGTATCTGGACTCAGGCGTGTTCAAAAACAACGACGGGGAAATCTTCAAAGCTCATGAATTTTGTGGAAAAGTTCATCGGTCAGTCAGATACGGAATGATCACTTAGACATCATGGTTATGGAGATTATGTTATGGGTGACAGTGTGATCTCAAGAGTATACTACGTGGAGGGACTTGGACACAATCTATTCTCTGTAGGGCAATTTTGTGATTCTGATCTTGAAGTGGCCTTCAGAAAGCATACATGTTTTGTTCGTGATATTAATGGGAGCATAATATCCTCTAAAGGTATTATTCGTGCACAATTTGTACACGATATCGAGATTGATAATGATGAAGTCTTTCTCCGAATTCTTGCTGTCCAAACTTCCAAGTCCAAATCATTGTTGTGGCATCGTCCGTTTAAACCATTTTAAAACTTTGCACGATAAAAGTGATCTTGCTCGAAAAGATCTGGTTAGAGACTACCCAATTGAAAGTTTGACAAGGATCATCTTTGCTCAGGCCTGTCAACTGGAAAAAGCAAGAGTTCTCCCACCGCCAAAATCTAAAATACAAATATGGAAGTTCTTCATACCCTTCACATGGATCTGTGTGGTCCAATGAGAGTCCAGAGCATTAAAGGAAAGATATACATCTTAGTCATCGTAGATGACTATTCAAGATTCACATGGGTAAAATTCTTGAGGTCAAAGGATGAAACTCCAGAGTTTGTCACCAACTTTCTTAAGCAAATACAGGTTGGCCTCAACAAAACAGTCAGATTCATCCGCACAGATAACGGAACGGAATTCGTCAACCAAGTTATGTCTGAATACTATGAAGGTGTTGGCATATTTCATCAAAAGTCTGTTCCAAGAACTCCTCAACAAAACGGCGTTGTTGAAAGACGTAATCGTACACTGGTGGAAGCAGCACGTACAATGATGATATTCTCGAAATCAAGCCATATGATCTTTCCAGCCACGAAACTAGGTTACAACATACAATATTAAGTGTGTATATGATGATTAAACACACCTTAACTCGTATTTCTTTGAGAATCGTCCAATATGAAGCAACCCTCCACGAAGAACACTAAGCTTTAAAAGCTTATAATTCGAACTAGGGGCTTGTATTAGCCACGAAATTTGTAACACTCTAACCTTTTGATGTGTAGAACAAGTAGAGAGCAAGATTAACAAACAATGAGCCCAAAATCAAAAATCAGCCGTTTGAATTAACTGATAGAGAACGAAAAATTGATGAACAAATGAGAATAATTATCTCAGACCGAAATAGGAAGGAAACGTCTTTAAAATCTGAACTTCATTCAGCACAAATACTCCTTAGTTCTACAGTTGACCATTATAAGTCAAAGACAGAGGAAGTAACACTTTTGAAAAAGAATTTCAAACAAAAAGAAGACAAATTCCTTGAAGAGTTTTTGGACTTAAAGAAGCTAAAAGATAAGATTGAAGATAGATTATACAAACAGGATCAGTCTGTTCAAACCGTTCACATGTTGTGTAAACCAAAATCATTTTATGATGAAAAGCACAAGGTAGCAATAGGCTACAAAAATCCCGTATGTCTCGCTCGTGCAAAGCAAGCTCAGTCTGCTCTGTATAATGGTCATGTACTTGTCACTACCAATCATACACCCACTGTCATACATGACTCAGAGGATACGCGTGAGTTAGCTGAGATAACTAGGAATAGAATGCTGTTGAAAATGCAAAGCCCTCTATGTGTGGGAAAAATCCAGTTAGATTTCCCCCCCCCCCCCCCCCCGAGTACTCGAAAGAGAACTTTCTTGCAACCTTTGCTCCCCAAAGAAATCTGACCCCAGAACATATATTTTGGTCCATAGATGACAACAACAGAAAAAAGGCTGAGACCTTAGCTCCAAAACCAATTTCAGCATTGACAGTGTATCCACCCAATACTCCTGTCAAGCTTGTCCCCAGAATTCTTCCAACTAAAAGTCAGGTGAAGATTAATCTTTATGTACTCACACAACTTTTTACGGAATTTGACAAAACTTGCAAAACTAGAATCACCCCAACAGGTATTACAGAGGGGGAAAGAGGTTTTGAGCAAACGAAAAGATGTTACCTCACTGAAGTTATTCCATTTTTCAAAACTCTTAAAGAACACTTTGTTGGAGTTCAAACAGCCCTCTTTAAAGAAGTTAAAGAAATGGAAGAAATTTTTGATCAAATGAATAACGAAGTGGACAAGAATACTGTAGACAAGCAATGTGCTGAAATTGAAAAGAAAAACCTTCTCATTGAAAATGAGAATCTGATTGTTAATTGTTTGTCGACTCAACTGCTGTATGATGTGGAAAAATCACGTTGTCTAGATCTTGAAGCTGACATGTCTAAAGTTCATGATGAGTCAAAACTTATTTCAAAACTTGAAAGGGAATGCCTAAATTTGCAATTAAAGTATCAACATCTTCAAGAAAGTTTTGATAAAAACAAATCACACACAGTGCAGGAAGCTCCCGATTTTAACTCATTCTTTAAGATCAAGAATCTCGAACATCAGATTCAAGAAAAAGACAACGTGATTAGAAACTTGAAAGTTCTAGTCGCTAATGTGAATGACAGAAGTTGTGAGCCTTATAATGCTAAAGATGTCACTGCTCTCATTGAACAAAATGATTGCGTTAGAATAGAACTAGAAAAGGTCAAACAACATTACAAGGAATTGTATGACTCAATTAAGATTACGCGTGCTCACACAAGTGAAAAGACATCTACGATGTTAAATGAGATTGAGAGTCTAAAAGCTCAATTGCGAAGTAAAGAGCCTTGTTTCACTAGTGACTATGTCAAACCAAAAGTTCTTGCTCCTGGCATGTATGCCATTGACGTTAAACCCATCCCTCATCCCCTTAAGAACAATAGGAGTGCTCATTTAAACTATATCAGCCATCTTAAGGAGAGTGTAGAAACGGTTAGGGAAATTGTAGAGGAAGCTAGAGTAGTTAAACCACTGGATAATTCACTTAACTATGCTTGCCAATACACTAAGTTATCTCAGGAATTGTTAGAATATGTGATTGGCACTTGCCCAAAAAGTTTCAATGAAAGAGATAACAAGGCTCCCTCTACCCCTGTTACTAGGAAAAAGCAAGTTACGTTTAGTGATAAACCAGGAACTTCTTCTAGCAACACACAGAAACACAAAGTGCACCAGAGAGTTCAACAGACTAATATCCCTGTGATTCCCTCTACAGGAGTAAACGATTCCACTGAAGCAAGCGGATCAAAGCCTAGAAGCAATACAAAGAAAAATAGGATCCTGCCTGCTAAGAAGGAAGTAGAAGTACGCCTTAGGACAAATAAGTCAGTTTGGACAAAAGTGAATCCGGTTGATTCTAGCACTAGCTCTAAGCGTGTTGTAATTAATTCGAATTCTGAATCTGTGTGCAAAACTTGTAACAAACGTGTAAACTCTGCAAGTCATGGAATGTGTGTTGTTAATATCTTGAAGTCTGTGCATGCTACCCCCACCGTTAGAATTGTCTTGAATAAAGAGAAACAGATCTGGAAACCAAAAGGCAAACTGTCTGATAACAGTTTAAACAAGACCAAGCAGATCTGGAAACCAAAAGACAAACTGTCTGATAACAGTTTGTACAAGACCCAGCGGGTTTGGAAAGCTACGGGAAAACTATTTGCAGATATTGGTTATCAATGGAGACCCACAGGAAAGAAACTCACCTTAGGAAAACTTGATTGTGGTTCTCAATGGAGACCCACAGGAAAGAAATTTGCCTTAGGGGAAATATGCCAGTTAACTAAGCTTTCTGTGAAATGTTCTACTCTATATGCTAACCAACAGGTCCCCAACAAAAATTGGGAACCAAAATTCCAAACTCTCCAAACTCGACTGTTTTCAAATGCAGGTCATACAGGTCATGCTTTGGTAACTAGACTCAGGCTGCTCAAAACATATGACGGGGAATCGTTCAAAGCTCATGAATTTTATGGAAAAGTTCATCGGGTCAGTCAGATTCAGGAATGATCACTTAGGAGCAATCATGGGTTATGGAGATTATGTTATGGGATGACAGCGTGATTTCTCAAGGGAGTATACTACGTGGAGGGACTTGGGACACATTTCTATTCTCTGTAGGGCAATTTTGTGATTTGATCTTGAAGTGGCCTTCAGAAAGCATACTTGCTTTGTTCGTGATATTAAGGGTACATATATCCTTAAAGGTAGTCGTGGCACCAATTTGTACACGATATCGATTGATGAAATGATGAAGTCTTCTCCGATATGCTTGCTGTCCAAAGCTTCCAAGTCCAAATCATGGTTGTGGCATCGTCGTTTAAACCATTTAAACTTCGGCACGATAAATTGATCTTGCTCGAAAAGATCGGGTTAGCGGTCTACCTCGATTGAAGTTTGAAAAGGCTCATCTTTGCTCAGCCTGTCAATTTGAAAAGCAAAAAGTTTCACCCACGGGGGGGGCCGCAAATCTGAAAAATACAAATATGGAAGTTCTTCATACCTTAATGGATCTGTGTGGCTCCAATGGGTGTCTAGAGTAATTAAAGAGAAGAAATACAAATTAGTAATGTGGCTGACTATTCAGATTCATGGTAAAGTTCTGTGGTACAAAGGATGAAAACTCTGAGTTTGTCACCAACTTTCTTAAGCAAATACAGGTTGGCCTCAACATAACAGTTCAGATTCATCCGCTCAGATGAACGGAACGGAATTCGTCATCTCAAGTTATGTATGAATACTATGAATGTGTTGGCATATTTCATCAATAGTCTGTTCGAGAACTCCTCAACAAAATCGGCGTTGTTGAAAAGGTAATCGTTACACTGGTGGAAGGCAGCTCGTACAATGATGATATTCTCGAAGCTCCCATGTTTCTATGGGGCTTGTGCCAATGCCTTGTTGGAAAGCAGCACGTACCAAGACGTAATCGTACACTGGTGAAGTAGCACGTACAATGAAGCTGAGCCACTGCCTGTTACACCCAGAACCGTTCACTAATTCATACTCGTACTAACAAAACCCCTTATGAGCTTGTGCTGATAGATCATGATCTTACATTCTTACGAGTATTTGGTGCTCTGTGCTATCCTACAAATATTAGCGTAAATCTAGAATAATTACATGCCAAAGCCAACATTGGGTTTTCGTTGGGGTATGCTCTAGACAAGGGCTATAGAATCTACAAACATGAGAACTCGTCGACTAATGGAAACGTCACGTCAAATTCGATGAGAATGAATCAGTCAATGGCTCGTACGCATGAGTGCTCAGGATCCGCGCCTTTCATCATGACCCCTCGACACTCAATCAGGGGCTCGCCCAACGATAAAGAGCTGGAGATGATATTTAACCAATGTTTGATGAACATCTTGAACAATCTCGAGGCAATGGAACCTCGAGTACCTTATGCTTTACATGAATTACCGCTCTCTTGTTCCACCAGGTTACTTCGTTGTTACATCGGATTGCTCTAGATTGCACCGTTTCGACAAGTGCTTCATCGTCAACATCCGAATATACCTTCATCCAGTCCAACATCAAGAAATGCAGAAGAACCCCACGAACGAAGGACACCCCAATCACAATCACGATGTTCTTCATCCTTTACATAACCTTGTACTAGGATCAGGTTTCGGCCACAATCATCAATCTGGGAATGTTAATTCAGCAGCAACCTATCCAATTAATACCACCAGATTCATCTCAAAAGATGGACACAAAGATCATCCTCTGGTTAACATCGTTGGCCATCCTCTCGTCCTGTATCTACTGAAAACAGTTTGCATCAATGCTTTGTGGTGCGTTTTCCATACTGAATCTGTCCAAAGTCGAACCCAAGAACTTCAAAATGGCCGTGATAGAAGACTGCTGGTTTCAAGCCATGCAAGATGAAATTCATGAATTTGATCGACTTGAAGTATGGGAATTAGTACCTCGCCCAATCTATGTTATGGTTATCGCTCTCAAGTGGATCTACAAAGTGAAGCTTGATGAATATGGTGATGTACTGAAAAACAAAGCTCGGTTAGTTGCAAAGGGATATCGTCAGGAGGAAGGTATTGATTTTGAAGAATCGTTTGCTCCAGTTGCACGGATAGAGGCCATCAGAATATTCATTGCCAATGCGGCAACCAAGAACATGATCATCTACCAGATGGATGTCAAAACTGCTTTTCTGAATGGTGATCTTCAAGAAGAAGTCTTTGTCAGTCAACTGAAGATTTGATGGGACCAGGAAAACCCTATCACATTATCATCTGATAGGAAAGCTCCTTTATGGGCTAAAAGCAAGCCAAGGGCGTGGTATGACACCCTCAAAGTTCCTGTTGGCCAACAATTTCTTCAAGGGTGCCGTGGATCCAACGCTATTCACACGCAAATCAGGCAAACACATTCTACTTGTTCAAATATACGTAGATGACATCATTTTTGCTTTGTTTTTTTCTCTCAACAGATCATAATGCGGTGTATCACATTTTCAAATAGAGATGAGCTCCAAATTTATAGTTGTCGATGATGGGACAAATTGGTGTTTTTCTTAGGACTTCTATGTATCAAGTCCGGAGGCATCTTTATTTACCAGCAGAAATATGCTATCGAAAACTTAAAGAAATATTGGGAATGGATCTCTCTGGACCTTGATCGATTACACCACTGGTGATCGAGTTGAAACTGGAAGAGGACCTCTGGGGATTCAGTTGACCAAACTCGATCAGAGGATTGGTTGGCTCCTTATGTACCTTACGCAGTAGACCAGGACCTTGTTTTCGCAATTTGCATGTGTGCTAGGATATCAGGTTAAGCCTACCAAAAAGCACTTTGAAGATATCAAACGTGTCTTTCGGTACTCTGAAAGGAATCCATTAACATGGTCTTTGGTATCCGAAAGACAAAGCCATGTCACTACAGCTATGCGATGCGGAGCATGCGGGAGATGTCAAGATTCAAGAAGAAGTTCGTCAGGGAAGTGCTTGTTTCTTGGAGATAAGAATGGTTAGCTGGCATCAAAGGAAGCAAACGAAGCACAGCAATATCACTTTAGAGGCTGAATAAATCGCCATGTTCTGGATGTTGTGCTCAACTCCTTTGGATGCGATCCAGCTCAAGACTACGGATTTGACTTCACAAAAATTCCTATGTACTGTGTTAACAAATGCTATTGCTATGTGCTGAACAACATACAACACTCTCGCTCTAAACACAATGACATACGGTCACCATTTCATCCGAGAGAAAGTGGGAAAATTGAGTTGGGGGGGGGGAGGCGGTTGAAATTCTACTTCGTGGAAACGAAATTAATAACATTGCAGATATTCTCACAAAAAGCATAACCAAGAGAACGGTTTGAATTTCTTCTTTCCACGGCCTAAGCATGAAGAGTTTAACCCCTAAAACTCTCAGACGTCTTCAAGAAGGAGAGGATGAGTAAACAAAATATCTTCGTGTATCCTTTGTATATCATTTACAAAAAAAATTAAAAAAAAATATATAATAATAATAAAATATATATATATATATATATTTATATACTTAGGAAATATTTTAAGTCATTTGGAATTACTAAAAGGCTTGCAATTACTTCAAATTGCAACCCGGGTTAATGTCTGGGCATGGATTACTGTATATCCATGCTTTAAAGGAGTATAGTAAAACAATGGTCATGGTAGAGCTGTTCGCCTGATCTTTTCATCTCAAACATCGACAACCGCTCTTTCAAAAGAAAACGAGTCATTGTTTGAGGGGGAGAGTGAATGTGAAAAATCTAAGGGGTTCTAAAAAGACTATTGGAGGCTATGAAAGTGTAATTTTAAGATGGTGGTTGTACTCTAATGGGTTAATATTTGAAGGGGAGTTAATTAATTTTAACTCAAAGGTCCAAAGTTATCTATTGTTGTAATGATTAGGGTGTAAAAAGCATTTGCTCTTTGTTTCCTAGCCTTATTAACCAATAGGGACTAAGTTGGCCAATTGCCTAGAAATGCCTTAGAAATACTTAAAACAAGAAATAAAAGAAGATGGAAACCAAAGGGACTAAATCTGCCAAGTTTCTAACTTAGAAGTATAAAAGGGGCGGCGAGTTGCCATTTGGTCAAAAGTTACAAAAATCGGTCAACGTCAAACACTCTCTCCTCTTCTTTTATTGCCAACTCGCCGCAAAAAGAACCAAACTTTCAAGTCGCTGATTTCGTGTGTTTCTGCAAAGGTAATCTCGATCCTCTATCTATATCAATGTATGTTGTGTTGAATATCAAAGGAATCGATTGAAAACACACTAATAAGTTATAGAAGAAAAATAGATCTAGGGTCATTTTAGATAAAATACACCAATGTAGTTTGTAGGGTGTGATCATTGTTGCTGGGAAATTGTTTATAAGGTATTATTGGTGTGTTTTGTGTGTGGTTTATCTATATCAACATTAGTTGAATGAGTTACCTAGATTCTACGGCGGGTTTATAGTGTAAAAAGTTGAATATATGTGTGTTTGATGTAAGAATGGTTAGGCAATTGTATATCTTTGCCATTGAATACCTTAGGATATGTGACTTTGTATTGAAAATAATAGGTGGGGTTTGAATCTTAAGATAGAAAAACGGCCCTAATGGGCGAGTTGCGGTGTATTTCTTAACGGCGAGTTGGTTATTTTATTATTTATTAATAAATTACTCAACCCGCTGGTTCAAACGGCGGGTTGACAAACCAGCGGATTGACAACAGCGAGTTGCCTTAACGGCGGGTTGACTAACGGCGGATTGATCAACAGCGAGTTGCCTAAACAGCGGGTTGCCTAACAGCGGGTTGCCTTATGGGCGGTTGGTCTAACAGCGGGTGACTAAAACATCGGTTTGCCTAATTTTTCTTTTTAATTTTAAATCCAACAGGTTAACCGCCATCTCTCGGCGGTTTTGGTTCGAATATTTTTATTCATTAAAATATTCAACACGAACCTTATCACCGGCGGTTAGTCGTTTCTCCTAACAGCGAGTTGGCATTCTGGCTGGCGGCGGTTTGGGCTAAGTATCATGGTGTTCGGCCCATTGAGCCCATCTAATCTATCAAGGCCCATTCGAATGACCAATTGTCCTTTTTCTATTCCTCGTCCGGGCTTAGTTTAACATAGTAATTGATATGTTGGATAATTTGCATCCTGTGCGATCATGTGTAGATCTTTAATCAATCCAGGAGTTACCACTGTTGGTTAATCAATAGTGGCAGTTACATGACTTTGATCAATGCTAAAACGCTCTCTCTAACTTCGTTTTCTCTCAATGTTGGTCTTCTTTGTTAAATGCTTCTTTTGCTGATTCGATGGCAGAACAAAGTTCACGCTCAAAATCCTACAAGAACAGATGAGCAAGATTGTTCTCGCTATCAGTGGTTAACTATCGGGAAAAAGCAACCTAATGTTCAATGACAAATGATTCAAAAGAACCCATCTTTCAGGGATACATTGGACATCCTGAGTAATACCAACTTCTTCAAGCGGGTTCAATGGCCTCAGCAAATGTTCCTGTATCTACCAGCAACGTTCTGGAAAACAACTGTCATATAAAGAGAAGACTGGGGTCTAATAGTTGTCATGTTGAATGAACAATGGTTCGATCTAAGTGCTGATCTTCTCAGAAAGGCATTGCGATTATCCTGCAAACCAACTCACCTATTGAGTTACCTCGTCTGGTGACACGGTGGAATTTTTGGATTTTGGTTATGAGCTGGGATATCCTGAACCTGTAGAATTGTCTCCAGTATTACGGGTGAATAATGTGTATCAACCTTGGAGGGGCAATTCTATCCTTGCTAACCTGTGCTTGACAGAAAGACTTCTGGATGTGACAAACCCAGATACCCAGTTCTACAAATGTTGTGGGGAATCGTCACTCAAACTAAATGTTGATCCATTGCAAAAGCTGATTATGGGAAGAGTTTACTCAAGGGATCCAGACATTTTTCTCACAAAAGCAAGCCACCAAAGCCAGCCATTCTGAGAACAAAGAAGAAAGTAACTCTCGCTCATCCCTTATGGACGGGTTTTTTTTCCAAGTGACAATATACTACATTGGCAAGTAATTACAACATCACATCGACGTCTGATTTGCTGTTCATCAACTGGAGATGAATTATTTTATTAGGGAAAATTCTCAGTTTGTCCCTAAAGGTGAGTCAGTTGAAGTGTTTGGAATGGCCAATTCCCGATCTTCTGTTAATGTAGCCACTTCAACAATCCTCTTATTATCCCAAGTATCTGAAAATGGTTGCTGAGAATACAAAGAAAACCCCTCAAGAAAGTGCAAGCATGCAACCTGCAACAAAGCGTGCTACACCCAAAAAGCCCACAACCACCACACCAGTCAAAAAATCCAAGCCAGCTCATTCTCCGACCAAGAAACCTTCCAAGCGTAAGCTTCCACAGAAAGTTAGAAAGGGAAAGCCCACTTTCCAACTTGTTGACGAAGATGATGAAGCTCAACAAGAATCTATTCCTCACGAAGAAGGTAATGATCCTGATCTCGAACTAGCTAAGAAGTTGAGTTTGGAAACACCTCAAGAAAAGGGAGAAGGAGAAGGTGATGATGCTGACCTGGAACGAGCTATCAAGCTTAGCTTGGATCCAGCCTTTCTGCCACAAGGTCGGGCACCTGTTGGAGGAGTAACTATCAGGGACCCAGTATCAGAAACAACCTCCAAACTGCATGAAGTAGTAGGCAAGGGAAAGGCCGTTGTGACTGAGGAACAAGTGGCTCATTCCCTGATCAATCTATCAAAGAAGAAAAGAACTACTGATCAGTTTATCCTTGTTAGGCGTGATCAAACTCCTCCTGATTCGACAACTGGACCCTCATCTCAACCTGATGATGACGCATCAGAGAAAGTGATCCATGAATCTTCATCAACGTCTGATTCAGAAAGAACTGAAAGTGAAACAGAAGCCGCTGCTCCTAAAGGTGACAAGGATCAAGGTGAAGTAGACTCGTCTACCTTAACATCAGGAGTAAGCATTCCTGTATCAGACCCTGAAGCACATTGAGGCTCTGGTGGACCGACCCTGAGCCCATGAAAGAAGACCAGACTGGATCAGACTCTGGAAAATTACATTACCAAACCCTGAGCACGTGGATGGTGAATTCCTCGCCACAGGACTACCAAAGGTTCATGAAAACCTGAAGCTCATTAACTGCGAACGTGTCATCGATGATAAACCTGAAAGTCATTGTGTTCTATGTCTTCTATGAAAAAATCTCGATGACACTTTAACCTTTGGGGATCAATTTTCATTTATGACAAAAACCAACCGAAGATGTCAGGAGATATCTAAGTTAGAGAGATCTGATTCCACATACCTGATCCTAGGTCATTAGACAGTAACGTCAACTCCTCCAGTGATTGTCCCTTCATAGATGTTCATTTCAAAGCCGTCATTAGCTGGTATGTCCACCAATCAACACGGAAGCTACAACATCACCACATCTCTCCATGAAATCACCTCCATTCATCGTCTTCAGCTAAGAGTGGCAGATTGGAACAAGAGTTTTGAAGTGAAGAAGACTGATCACTCTGCTGATGTTTTGGCTTCCAATTAGATCCCCCAAAAAAAGTTCTATGGCTGTTGATATATTATCTAGGAACAAATACTTGTTGTTGCTCTCCTTAAGGTTCTGAACGACACACTGCAGATTTATTCGAGGAAATAACTTGTGTTGCTGGCCCAGAGTCCTGTCAAGAATCAAGAATCTGTAAAGAATCCAAAGGAGATTATCAAAGCCAAACAGGAACAAGGTGCGGAGAAACAAGATTAAACTTACTCCATCAGGTCAAACCTTGATAAAGTTGTCTTGAAAGAATTTGATCTAGAGTGCTCTCTTCAGACACATGAATAAGATCAAGTCTGAAAACAGTAATAATGCCAAACTAACGTATATAACCATGCTCTTATGGAGAGCCTTGTTAACTGATGAAGATGCCTGGATTAAGGAAGTTGCAGTCAAGGTTAAGAACACAAGAAGAATGTGTAGTGGATGATGATGAAGGACGTGTATGTTGTTGGAAGGCCTTCAGCTAGATCAAAAACAGGGTAGGTCAACAAGTGAAGGAGATCTGATTCTGCCACTTCTGGGTGTCAGCTAAACCTCCTCCGAAAGATGATGACCAAAGTTCAAAGAAACCAAGGGAGTCTGAGGCATCTGCTTCCAAACAACATCCAGCTCTCACCTCAACTGGATGGCAGATCACTAACACAAGAGAGGCTGGTGTTGACTCTTCGATGCACAGATCTGATCCCGAATCAGAACATTCTGAACAATCTTCAGATGACATTTCAATGCAGGATGAGGATGATCAGATAGGAGGAAAACGGACAACGCTCACACATTCCAAAGGTGTCGACCACTACGTGTTTAAGGCGATTCCAGAAAGCGAGAGACCTGCTACACCTGAAACCAGAATGAGACCATTCCCCGAATAATTTCTCGGGAAAACCAGAACCATAACTGGGCAAATGCATACGACCACAACGTATAATGTTCCTGAGGGAAAATAAGCTTTCAAAGGAAGGACATATGATATGGTTCATCATCATATGGTTCTGCAGACGAACAGGATGAAGAAGCTTTGCAAAGCTTGATGTTAGAAGGTCCAGCATTCAACTTGTTAAAGCCTTTTCATAAGAACATCGTCTTCTTCAATATCAGATGGATGATGCCAAAGCTACTGACAAAAAGATTGACTTGAGTTAATACTGAGGGTCATAAAATTCTCAAATATAAATGATACACTGCCCTTAGGAGGACCTCCAGGTTATTGGGAACTTATTCAACCACAATTCTTCTTAATAAGGATCTGGAATATCTGCTGACAGGTGACAAAGAGCGAAAAATTGCCTTATCCATATCCAAGCTCAAAGCCGCTCGTTACCTAGACTTTGGCCCTTGAAGATTAGTTCCATCATTGTGGGTTGAGAGTGAACGCGAATATGACTCCGTGCGTTATGGATCCTCACTGGGAGTTTTAGGGGAAGGATTCTATATCAACAAACACAGTGAGTCCTCTGATCGTGAAGCAGTCAGATCGCAGATGCGATTGATCATGTGTCACAGTGTAAGGTATGATAAATACGGATACCCAACTACGAAGAGAGAAATTATACGACTGTGTCTGATTACCAAGAGTACAAGATCTCAGAAAAGGATTTCAAAAATCTTCTTCCAAATGATTTTGAAGATCTGTTCCTACTCATTATTCCAAGAAAAGCTCAACATCCTGCCCAAGACAGACCATACTAGTCTTCACAAAATCAGTCAACATGTGGATAAGAAACTGGTGATCAGGAATTACCTGTGAGGAGACTTACAGATAGGGATTGAGAGTATCAAACAAAGATCAACTGGGAACGTCAATTGGGATGCCAGCCGACTATACTTCAAAGAGATTATACGATAGTCCCTAGCCAAGAAGCCGTTGTCTACATGAGACAGAAATGATCAAGAAAGTTGATGAGGATGAATGAACTTCATAAGTTAGTGATGGGACGTTGACACAAGTCTTGGAAAAGCTGGACACATGTTTAATGACTTTCATTGTAAGAGTACAATAAGGGCATGGAATAGGAATTGGTAAGAGGTTGACAAGAAAAGGAAGCAAAGACTTATCACTGCAATCGAGAAAAGATACAGTTCAGAAGGATCTATCGAAGTCTAGAAAGCTTTGTTGGAGGAGTTAAGAGATATTGACTACAGGCTGATCAACAGAACAACGTGACGACATCCTCGTTACAATAAAAAGGTCAATGTTATCTCTTATTATGAAAAATATATCATGTACGTTAGGAAGTAGTTAATCTTTTGATGACTAAGTGTAGGAGTAATTTATATCCCTCAATGATTAAGGGGGAGCAATTACATGTCTCTTCTTAACGTCTTGCGAATTAAGTCCACACTTTTCTCCCAAATTTTATAACATATTTAAATCAATTGATATCCAAAAATGTCAAAGGGTTTGAAAAATTTTTGATATGGGGATAAAATGTGATTAAAAATGTGTATAATAATAACTGTGATTATTAGGACTCATTAATATTTACTCGCCCAAACGTGCTAAACCAATTTCGTGACCGTAGCCTGTTCTGAGGGGGAGCGTTTCTGAAAATCCAAAATCGATCGAGGGTTACTAACGCTTGGATTTTATATGCATAAGTACCTTAATTGAATTTTCAATCGGTTTTATGGAAAGGAGAACTGTACCAAAAGACCGACCATGTATTTTACTTAATTGGAGTAATAAGGTTGGTAAGGTTAGGTACTATTCCTAATGATCCAGCCATAACCGGAGGGATCTACCCAGGGACAATCCACTAGTTAGTGTAGAAGTCCTTAGGTATGACATGAAAAAGGAGTAAAAGCGAGAATAAGGGAAAAGTGCCGGAATGAGATGGAGCTAGTATGGAATAATCCCAACAAGGTTCTAAGGCATGAAAGTCTCGGTAAGCACTGAGGGGGTTTGAATAGAAAAAGAATTAAAAAGAATCGTAAAGATTAAAGGGTGTAAGAAAGGAGCACCTCCATTCAATTAGGCAAGAAGAAAGGGTAAATTTCTTTTGCTGCTGCAATCACAGATGATTGCTGACATTGAAGATCGTCATCATGGACCCAGTGATGCAATGAACCCTCCCTAGCACTCAAAAATCTTTCAAAGATTTTGTTTCATTTTCACGGAGACATACTCGTTATCTATTGGACTTTCTCACTCCGAGTAGTTTGATATTGAACAGGTGGCAGTCTGACTCCAGCTCCGATTCTAAAAACCAAATCGCACTTTTGAGTCTAGGACCCAAGAGATCGTCATTATCTCGCTAGGATGACTTATCCTATTCTCTTGTTCTTTCACACCCCCCCCCCCCCCCCCCCCCCCCCCCCCCCACTCTTTTTTTATATATATAAGACAAGAAAAAATCAAAAATATAAAAAAATTGTCCTTATATATAAATAAAATGAATCAATTATATAATACTCTCAACTTTGAGTATTATCATTAATAAGTTCCCGAACCAAAGATCAAAAACTTGCCTTTTGTGTCACTTGCGAGATACGGCTCACCTTTGAAAGTTAAACAAACTATAAGAGGGGTATAAGGAGGGTTGTTCCGAGCAACTACGACCCTAAATGAGAAGGTTTTTAATAGCTTCGCGCTTTCCTACTCCTCCGCTCCTTTGTGCATTTTTCTTTTAGAGAGCTACCGTGAAGCTTGTTGATCATTAGGTTTAAGTTGTCTTATCTCATTGTCCGTTATTAAAATAAATCTTTGTGAATCAATTGTTGAAAAACCAAAAAAAAAAATTAATTAGTATAAATTCTCTTTTTAGTGCATGCGCACTTGTTCTAAATCCCGTAATCCTAACCGTCAACAACAACAAGTCCCACCGACTTTTGTTGAACCTTTTGATCTTGAGGAACCAATTAATAATCAAGATCCCGATCCTCCCATAGTTACGATGGCCGATACACGTACTATGGCGCAATTGCTCCAAGCACCCACCGAGGGTTACGAGGATGCAATCGTTGTTCCCTCGATCACCGCGGACAACTTTGAGCTTAAGCATGGTTTGCTTACTCTTGTTGAAAATAAACAATTTTTTGGACATGACAAAGAAGACCCTCATTCTCACATTCGTTATTTCAACAAGATCACTTCTACGATGAAGTTCCTAAACGTCCCGAGTACGTCGGTTAAGCTTATGCTTTTCCTATTTTCCCTCAAGGGGGCCGCCTGGATTTGGCTTGAAAAAGAACCCCCTCAATTGATTCTTACTTGGGAAGATCTTGTTTCGAAATTCATCAACAAATTTTTCCCTCCCTCCAAGACAACAAATCTTTGTAATGAAATCACAAATTTCCAACAACTATTTGATGAATCTTTTTATGAGGCATGAGACCGATTCAATGATCTCCTTCGTGCATGCCCACATCATGGTTTCTCAGAATTACATCAACTCGATACTTTCTACAATGCTTTGAACTCTAATGATCAAGATTCATTGAATTCCGCCGCCGGTGGTAATTTTTTGGATAAAATGCCTTGAGATTGCCTAAGAATCATCGAGAGCAAATCCAAAGTTCGTTATTCATGAAGCAAAGTGGTTGTTGCCAAAGTGAGTACGGGCTCTTCTACCCCTGGTGTTTCTCCCGATGTTTCCGAGCTTAAAGATATGGTGAAAGCCTTCCTTCTCGATAAGAAAAACCAATCCCAAGCTTCCGTTACCGTAAAAGCGTTCGAGGAAAGTTGTGTAACTTGCGGTGGTGCTCATTCTCACCGTAATTGTCTCGCCACCGATGGCAACGTTTATCGTGACAATATTCAAGAATACGTTTCTCAAGCCGCCGTGGCTAATTTCAACCAAGGAAATACGGTTACCGACCCCCGATTGCAAATTAAATTCGACCTCCCGGTTTTCCTCCCGTTCAACAAAACCAAGGAAATAATCAAAACCGTTACAATCAAAAATGGGGGAATAATTACAACCAAGGCCCAATTTATCGACCCCCGGTTAATCAACCCCTGTCTTACCAAGCTTCGGCTTACCAAGATCCGGCTCCTCAAATACAAGGTGAGTCAAAGGAGGACTTTCAAAACTACATCAAAGCTAATGATGCGGTTATGAAAAATATGCAAAACCAAAATCAAATCATGCAAAACCAAATGACCAATTTAATGGACTTGCTTACCAAGTTCATGAATACCAATACCGCCTCTACTTCGGGCTCGGGTTCTCTTCCTAGCAACACCGTTGCTAACCCGAAAAGTGACTTGAAAGCAATCACTACCCAAAGCGGTGTTTCGTATGATGGGCCTCAAGTTCCACCTACGCCTTCTT
The DNA here is from genome assembly GCA_026074375.1 of Tanacetum coccineum. Classification (NCBI taxonomy): domain Eukaryota; kingdom Viridiplantae; phylum Streptophyta; class Magnoliopsida; order Asterales; family Asteraceae; genus Tanacetum; species Tanacetum coccineum. The sequence goes on from BQNB010024821.1 coordinate 26,555, forward strand.
CTCTCCCTAAGGTGGTGGAACACGAACCCGAGGTGACAAAGGATACGGTGCAACCGATTCCCAAAGACATCCAACCTTCGGTGGTCCAAACTCAAACTCAAATTGATTAGCCCATTGTTGCTCAAAAGACTAAACCAACATTACCTTATCCTTCAAGGATTAACAAGGAGAAGCTCCGTAAAAAAGACGATCTTTTAGCTTTGAAATTTATGGAAATTTTTAGGAATCTCCATTTCGAGCTTAGTTTCGCGGATGCTCTCCTACACATGCCCAAATTTGCACCAATGTTTAGAAAGCTTCTCAATAACAAAGATAAGATAATTAACTTAGTGAAGACACCGGTGAATGAAAATTGCTCGGCGGTTATCCTTAAAAAGTTTTCCGAAAAACTTGGAGACCCCGCTAGATTTCTTATACCGTGTGATTTTCCAGAGATGGATGAATGCTTAGCCTTGGACGATCTCGGTGCAAGCATCAACCTAATGCCTCTCTCCATATGGAAAGAGCTAAATCTCCCGGATTTGACCAAAACCCGAATGATACTTAAACTTGTCGACTGAACGATTTCTACTCCAACCGGCATAGCCGAGGATATTTTCGTGAAAGTTGGAACATTTTTCTTTCTGACCGAATTCGTAGTGGTTGACTATATTGCCGATCCTCGGGTTCCTTTGATTCTCGGGAGACCCTTCTTGAGGACGGCACGAGCTTTGATTGATGTTCACGGTGAACAAATGACCCTTCGACATGATGACCAATCCATAACATTCAAAGTTGGTAATACTAAGACATTCTCCTACAACATCATTGAATCGGTTAAACGAATCGATGTCATTGATGTAGCTTGTGAGGATTATGCTCAAGAAGTACTTGGATTTTCAGATACTTCCAAGAGTGGAAATCCCACCCCAACTTCGGAACCAATTGTTTCTACCTCTTCTCCTACCCTCACTCCCTTTGGGGATAGTGATTTTCTTCTTAAGGAAACCGATGCTTTCCTAGCTATTGAAGATGAACCAATTTCATCAGAAATTGATGACACTATCTATGATTCAGAGGGAGATACCCTTTACCTTGAGGAATTATTAAGTGTGATCAATAGTGACCCAAATCTCCCTCCATTACCAGTTTGTGAAATTAATGTGCCCTAAAAGATTAAATCTTCATGTGAAGATCTACCCGACCTAGAACTCAAAGACTTACCATCCCATCTTGAGTATGCGTTTTTGGAGGGTAATGACAAATTACCCGTCATAATCTCTAAAAACTTAATGGATGAGGATAAGGCCGCCCTAATCAAGGTCCTTAAGTCACATAAACATGCCATAACTTGGAAGATTTCGGATATTAGGGAGATAGATCCACAGTTTTGTACCCATAAGATTTTGATGGAAGAAAATGCCAAACCCGCAGTCCAACACCAGAGAAGGGTTAACCCCAAAATCCATGAGGTTATTAAGCAAGAAGTTATCAAACTTCTTGATGCCGGGTTAATTTACCCTATCTCTGACAGCCCCTGGGTGAGCCCGGTTCATTGTGTCCCTAAGAAGGGAGGCATAACCATGGTAATAAATGAGGAAAACGAATTAATTCTAACTCGATTGGTTACAGGATGACGTATATGCATTGACTACCGAAAGTTAAATGACGCCACTCGTAAAGACCACTTTCCACTACCATTTATGGACCAAATGCTTGAGAGACTAGCGGGAAATGAACACTATTGTTTTCTCGACGGTTTCTCGGGTTACTTTCAAATTTCCATCGACCCTTAAGATCAAGAAAAGACCACATTCACTTGTCCTTATGGAATGTTTGCCTACCGTCGCATGCCTTTCGGTTTATGCAATGCACCGGGCACGTTCCAAAGGTGTATGATGGCTATCTTTCATGATATAATCGAAAAAACGATGGAAGTCTTTATGGATGACTTTTCAGTCTTTGGGAATTCATTCAAAACTTTCCTCTCCCATTTGGACAAGATGCTCCAAAGGTGTGAAGACACCAATCTTGTTCTAAACTGGGAGAAGAGCCACTTTATGGTCAAGGAAGGAATTGTCCTTGGCCATAAGATTTCCAAGAACGAGATTGAGGTAGATAAGGATAAAGTTGATGTAATCGCTAAGCTACCTCATCCCACTACCGTCAAGGGTATTAGGAGTTTTCTCGGTTACGCCGGGTTTTATCGACGATTTATTAATTTTTTTTCGAAAATAGCCCGACCGATGACCCGGCTTCTTAAGAAAGATACTTCGTTCTTCTTCTCTAAAGAGTGCATTGAAGCATTTCAAAATCTTAAGAAGAAGCTTACCAAAGTACCAATCTTGATTGCCCCCGATTGGGACCTACCTTTTGAGCTAATGTGCGATGCAAGTGATTATGCTATAGGTGGTTAAAGTTGATGATGTTATGCTAAGCTCCTCATCCCACACCGTCAAAGGATTCGGGAAGTCTTATCTTGGCTATTCTTACCTCTGCTTCGTCACGCCGGGTTTTATCGTAGATTTATTCAAGATTTCTCAAAAATAGCCCGGCCGATGACCCGTCTTCTTGAAAAAGATACTCTGTTTGTCTTCTCAAAAGAGTGTATGAGCTTTTCAAACACTTAAGAAAAAATTGACAGAAGCACCAATATTAGTTGCCCCCGATTGGGACCTACCTTTTGAGCTCATGTGTGACGCGAGTGATTTTGCAATAGGTGCGGTCTTCGGGAAACGTAAAACAAAACATTTCTAGCCTATACACTATGCAAGTAAGACCATGACGGATGCTCAAGCACATTACACTGCGACGGAAAAAGAATTACTTGTCGTGGTGTATGCTTGCGTGAAATCTTCTGGGCCTTACTTTAATTGTCTTGTCAAAAAGCATAGTTGTGTATACGAATCACTCAGCATTAAAATACCTTTTTAATAAGCAAGATGCTAATCCGAGTTTGCTCCGGTGGGTTCTCCTCCTACAAGAATTTGATATCATCATCCGTGATAAAAAAAAGGAGCTGAGAACCTCGCGGCAGACCATTTGTCCCGATTAGAGAATCCTCACCAAAGTGTGCTCGATAAAAAGGAAATAAATGAAACATTTCCTCTCGAGACACTTAACATGGTATCTTTTCATGGTGATTCTAGTACCCTATGGTTTGTCAATTTTGCCGATATTACCTTGCGGGGAACTTGTTGTGGAAAAGGGACGTCTCGTTACCAACAAAAAGACACTCTCAATAAATTCTTCAAAGACGTGAGCATTACTTTTGGGACGTCCCTTTTTGTTTAAAATCTATGCGTGATAAGTCATACGTCGGGTGTTCTACGGCCAAGAAAGAGTTGATTTTCTTAAGGCTTGCCATAATGGACCCACCGGGGGACATCATGGCCCAAACTACACCGCCAAAAAGGTTTTTGACTCAGGATTTTATTGGCCCACTATTTACCGAGATGCCCATGACTTGGTCACCCGATGTGACACTTGTCAACGTCAAGGAAAAATTTCGCAACGTGATGAAATGCCACAAAATTCCATCCAAGTTTGCGAAATCTTTGACGTGTGGGGCATCGATTTCATGGGGCCGTTCCCGTCTTCACGAGGGAACAAGTATATACTCGTGGCGGTCGATTACTTGTCGAAATGGGTTGAAGCGAAAGCGCTCCCCACCAACGACGCCCGAGTTGTTGTTAAAATTTTAAAATCTCTCTTTGCTCGGTTTGGAACTCCCCGCGCTATCATTAGTGATCGCGGTACGCACTTTTGCAATGACCAATTCTCAAAGGTCATGCTTAAGTACGGTGTCACTCACCGTCTTGCTACCGCGTATCACCCCCAAACAAGCGGACAAGTGGAAGTCTCCAACCGTGGTTTGAAAAGAATCTTGGAAAGGACCGTAGGCGAGAACCGTGCCTCTTGGTCAGATAAATTAGATGATGCACTTTGGGCCTTCCGTACCACGTTTAAAACACCCATCGGGTGTACACCTTACAAGCTTGTGTACGGAAAGGCTTGTCATCTACCGATCGAGCTCGAGCACAAAGCCTATTGGGCATTGAAGCATGCAAACTTTGACCTTAAGACCGCGGGTGATCACCGTAAAGCTCAAATCAATGAACTAAATGAACTTCGTGATCAAGCCTATGAGAACTCTTTGATCTACAAAGAGAAAACAAAGAGGATCCATGACTTCAAGATCAAAAAACCGCATTTTCAATGTTGGTGATCAAGTCCTCCTCTTTAATTCTAGATTGAAGATTTTCTCGAGCAAGCTAAAATCCCGCTAGACCGGACCATTCACCATTGCCCATGTGTACCCTTATGGCACCATCGAGTTATCTCAAACCGACGAGCCAAATTTCAAGGTGAACGGTCATAGACTTAAGCATTACTTTGGAGGCGACATACCACATATGGTTGTCCCGAATCTCCAAACCTTCCCCAAGGACCAATGAATTCGGGGACGGGTCAAGCTAAGTGACCTTAAACAAGCGCTTCTTGGGTGGCAACCCATGCTTATCCTAATTTAATGATAGTAATGAATAAGTGTAACGTGAGGAGGTGTGCCTCTTCCATTCTTGTTTGCTTGTGTTTTTGATGATTGTCCAGGATTGTCCCGGATTTTTGAAGCCTCTCATGCTCGTGGTTTTGTCCTTCGTTCACTCGAGCTTTAAATCCTCAGCTTCATTTTGGGAATCCAATATCCAAATCTTATCGACTAACGTTTATCTTTAAGCATACTTAATAAACGGCTTAGGATTTACGTAGAGACCCTTCTTAAATCATTAAGGACAATGTCTAGTTCTAGTATGGGGGGGGGATCTATCGATTTGATTGTGCCTGCAGCCGTTGTTTTCGCGTAATCTCGTTTTTACCACCAAAATACCAAAAAAATGAAAAAATTTAAAAATTTTCAAAAATAAAATAATGTTTTGTCACAATTTTGACTTTCCTGCTGGGTAGAATAAGAATAAATTTTGACTCGATCGAGCGTGTTGAGCTCTAGCTTGTTCCTTAACTTTTAGACTAAGCATTCGCGGATCTTTGCGAAGAACGAAAAATGATAGAGTTAATTATGAGTTAGATGCTAAACAAGGATTATTTGGAAATCTTAAGAGCTCATGTGTGTAATTTGTGGCTTTTTCTCCCATAAGCTCCTAACTAGACTAATAATACGTGCTATCTTTGAAAATTAAACTTAAATCAACAATTTTTTAAATATAGTCAATAACATTTTTGTCTTAGTTCAAACTTATACTTAAATTTTCCAAAAAGAAGTCTTCTCTATATATCGTGGTATAAAGTAAAAAAAATGAGAAAAAGAAAAAAAAGGGTTGATGAATAAGGTAATAATATAAGCTGTGAGCTGATAAAAGTTTACTGCCTCTTGCCGGCTCACAACCGATGTGGCAGTCTTCAAAAGAAAGCCCATAGTAAGAATAATAATCCGAGACTGATAAAAGTTTGTTGCATCTTGCCGGCTCACAACCAATGTTGCAGCCTTAAAAAAGGTCGAGGATTTCAATTGCATCATGGTTATATTAATATTAAGTGTAATAAATGTGATTTAATAAATATAGGGAAAATCTCTTTTTCTTAAATTTAAATATGCTTTTGAACTAATACTATTTCATTTTGAGTTGTGATTTTTCTAAATAAGCTATGTATAAACGGGAAACCTAAGAGTTTTTGAAACCGAAGGTCCGTGAGACTCGATACTAGTCTCTGTGGGGTGTCAAAAGCCTGGTCACTTAGCCACAAGGTTGGGATCTACCGAGACGAAAGTAGCTACATGGGATGATCTCGCCTTCAAACTCATTATTCTAGGGTGGAACGTGAAGCATAGTAATTTTGCAAAACGTTGATCCATGGTTGAAATTCGAAATGGCATATTCACCTAAGATATAATAATTGCTGGGAGTGAAAAGTTTCACAAGTTATAAATATGAGTAGTGTTAGCATCTTAACTTATATTTAACGGTGATTTCATTTTAAGCTTGGTTTGGAATAAGTGAAAAGTCAGAAACGATGAATTTATCATTTTTGGGGCATTTTAGGATTGAAATGCGTCTTTTTCTATGACCCTAAAAGTTATAAAATAACGAAAGTCAAACATGTTAGTTAGTTGCTTAAAAAGAAAAGTACAAAAAAAATGAAATGAGAAAAAGGAAAAATACAAAAATATGTGTGGTAATAAGTGTATATATTTAAAAAAAATGGTCAAAACGGGGCTTTTCAAAGCTATTGATTCTTTAATTCCCCTTGATGAACACTTAGCTACTTTTCGAGGTAATTAGTCGAGGGGGATTGAGATTCTTGGTTTTCTTAAGTGTTTACTTGTACCATTGCGTGAGGACACGGCAATATCTTAGTATGGGGGATTTTGGTATGTGCTTAATTACACATACCATTTTCCATTAAAAACGGACTTAAATGACCAAAAATACATTGTATTTGTATGTTTTCTTTTATATTGTACAGGAAACGGATATCTAAGAAAAGGACAAAAATCGAAGCAAAACGGACAAAATCGAGCACAGAACAGAAAGAGCGTGAAAAAGACAAAGTCAAAAGTCAAAGTCAACCAGTCAAAGTCAAAGTCAACCCTAACAAAGTCAAAGTCAAAAACGAAGCCAAAACCGAAGAAATATTTAATGGGCCAACCCGCACCCATCTAATGGGCTGGGACAGCCCATTAAGCATTTTTATCAAAGACTTATAAGCCTTAAAGTATTATAAAAACTCTTTTAAACCCAAATCCATACCCGGCCCAATCATAAGGCCCAAACCATTACCCCATTAACAACTTAACCCTGTTAACTATACACCCTTTACAACCCCTTACATCGTTAGTCCCCAAGGACTAACATTGTTAGTCCAAAAGGACCAACGATGCAAACTTATACTAAAATCAAGGCAAACGCCCATTAAACACAAACACACAAACCTTATCCCTGAAATCCTGCCAATTCCCAAACCCGACACTATTCATCTGTCGTCTACCTCTGCACCCTGTAACAAAACAACAAAACTCCTCAACCCCACTTCATAAACACCAATTGCCACCTTGGCAGTCCCCTTATACACCATTCGTCCATGGAAGAAGACAAAAATCAAAGGTTGAGATCATACAAATTAGAGAACACTCAAGATTAATGGCTATGAATGATTTTTGAGCTCACTCACACAAGAAAAACACCTCAGTTTACACTCACAGAAGAAGCATAAGTGAAGACCTAGAACCTTTATAGTTTTAGTATATATAGGCTCTTGTAAGCCCTTTAGTGGCACCTAGTTTAATTTACAGCTTATTTTAGTTTACATTTAGCTCATTGTACTTTTTAATTCAAATCTTGTAATCTTTCTTTAATGAAATTTAAGTTTTATGTTAAAATCTTGTTTTCTTAATTAATGTCATTTGTGTTCTAAAAGTGTTTTTAAAGCTCATTATAAGCTCTTATATAACTCTCATATAATCTGTTTATGTTAAGCAATTTAAAAGGTTTAGTACTTAAGAAAATATTACCAAAAAACCAAAAATAAATTTCACCCTCAAATTACCACAGCTTATTTGGATGATAAGCCAGAAATGAAAGGGTGTATGGACAATACTAGCTTGTCTTTGACAAGCTAGAGCTTGGTGGATAAGCTCTAAGAGCATTGTTTAGCCTTGTTTAAGCAAAGGCTTTTGTAAGTTTCCAATTTCTAAGTTTTTGCTTATTCACTGTTCAGTTGCTTATTCCTGCTTATTATCTGCTTATTTATGCTTATTAGTGTTTTTATTTGATAGTTAATGCTTATTTGTTAGTTAGATTTCATTTGTTTAAGTTTTTAATTTAAACTGTCCATTTTAGCTCTTTATACTGCTTATTATGTTTTGCTTATTTAAAGTGCTTATCTGTGGTTGAACTTTGCTTCTTATTGCTTAATATTGATTAATCATCATCTGTTTTCAAAGAACTGTGCTTAAATCCTTAAAATTTAGTTTAAAAATGGTTTTGAAAAACTTAAAGGGGTGTTTGGTTTAAGAGTCAAAGTGGGTCAAAACTGCTTAAAAACAGTTTGGGTCACTTGGCCAACTTTGTCAAGCATTTTTTTTAAGTCTTAATAAGCTGATTTAGAAGTTTTTAAGTTTAAAAGTTTGTTTTTAAGGTTTTTCTATAAGAAACTTAAATCTGTGGTATTAAAACAGATTTAAGTTGCTTATTTGATTAGCTTTTAAATAAACATACTTTAAGCATAGTTTTAGTGTTGTTATTAGTAGTAAAATGCAGTATGCAAGTGTTGTTTGAATATCTTTTAGTCTAGTTAAGTTTTGGTTGAAATCTGTCAAAATTTTTGCTAAGTGTTCTTTTTTGAAAAAAAATAGCTTTTACATTTGCTTTTTATGGCTTTTTCTGAATTTTAAAATGGTTTTTGATTCTTGTTATAAGTTCTTTGAGGTCCAAATTCAATCTGTTTGAAGGTCTTATAGCCATAAGGTTCTGTTTGTTCACTTATTTTTAAGCCTAAAAGTTGTCATTTTCAAAGATAAAAAGTTAAGTTTTGTGTGAAATTTTGAAGAACAACCCGTTTCATAAGCAAATTTCATGGCTTATTTGATTTTCAAACTCTACTTTATTTGCTGATTTAAATAGCCCTTAGGATAAGCTTTAAGGTGTTGTGAGTCATTAAGCCATAAGGATCCTTTTTCTAGCTTAAAAACAAGCTAGAAAAGTGACCCTAGGGCTGTTTGGCTAACTGTTTGGCCAAATAGCTTATTGGATTTCTAGACCTTTTCAGCTAGTTAAGATTGCTTAATTCTTGTGTAGATTTGCGTATTAGGTTATAATAGAGGTACTTGTAGCTTATTGTGTTTAGGGTTGAGCTCATTAAAGCTTATAGGTAAAAAAGTAGTTTAAGGCTTAACACTTTTAAGTGAATCTGTCTTTAATGCTTTCAAGTGCTTATCTGCTTATTTTCCTTTACTTATTTTGTTCATAAGTGCTTCTTAGGGTTAGGGTTTTTTTATCTTTTAGCTTATTTGTCTCTTAGGTTGCTTATTTCTAGCTTATTTAGGCAAACAGTTTAGCCATTTAGACTTATAGTTTAGTTAAGTAATCTGTCACTTTTAGAGCTTAATTCTGAGCTTATTTTTAAGTTTTAAAATTTTTTAAGTTTTAGAGCAAAAGAAAACGGAAAAGACCCAAGGGCGCTAGTGGTGCTGTGTGTTGTGTTAAAAACGTTGGTAGAAGGTGGTCGAGGTCCCAGGTTTTTTAAAGAACGGGATTGAATCCCGTTAACGTTTTTCGTGTTTTTAAGCTTTAAATGATTTTGTTTTAGGTTTGCCTTTGCTTATTCTTTCATTTTAGTTATTTAGGATTTATTAAAAGTTAAAAAATCACTTTAGGATTAAATTTTGATAATTTAGGGTTTTAAGTCGCATTTTTTTTAATTTCCCGTTATCGTCGCTAGTTTATATCATTAATTGTTTTCGTTCTTAGCTTGCTGTTAATTGCTTTTTCCCGTTGAATTAGAAAATCCAATCAAAATCTTTGTCATTCAAACATCAAATATCAAACCGACTCTCGACTCTCAAATTTGCACTCCTCGTCGGGAAAACGACCCGGGAATATTATACTACTCGGATTTATTTATTTTCTTTCTTTAAACCTTATCAAGGGTCATTTGATTTGGTTGGGTTAATATAATTAGTATATTATTTATATGTAAAGAAATCAATTAATTTTTGGCGCCGCTGCCGGGGAGGAGTATAAGACGATTGTCGTTGCGTTTGACAATTAGTGCTTTGAAGATCCTTCCGTGGGAAGTTATTTTGCTTATTTTCTTATAAAAATAAAAAAAATACAAAAAGATTTTCTTTTTCTTTTTAATATATATAAGACAAGAAAAATCAAAAATATAAAAAAAATTGTCCTTATATATAAATAAAATGAATCAATCATATAATACTCTCAACTTTGAGTATTATCATTAATAAGTTCCCGATCCAAAGATCAAAAACTTGCCTTTTGTGTCACTTGCGAGGTACGGCTCACCTTTGAAAGTTAAACAAACTATAAGAGGGGTATAAGGAGGGTTGTTCCGAGGAACTACGACCCTAAAGGAGAAGGTTTTTAATAGCTTCGCGCTTTCCTACTCCTCCGCTCCTTTGTGTGTTTTTCTTTTAGAGAGCTACCTTGAAGCTTGCTGATTATTAGGTTTAAGTTGTCTTATCTCATTGTCTGTTATTAAAATAAATCTTTGTGAATCAATTGTTGAAAAACCAAAAAAAATTAATTAGTATAATTTCTCTTTTTATATTTCTTTTTAGTGCATGAGCACTCGAACTTCGACTAGGAATCTTTTTCCACCTCTCGAAGATCCCGAACGTACAATTCGAAGAAGAACTCGCGTTGATCCTAATTCTTTTAACGATTTTGAAGAAATCAATATGGCCGCTAACGGAAACGGTGATGACGGACTACCTCCTGGGGGAGGTGGTTTACCAGTTCCCGACCTCCGAACGATGGAGGAGTTGTGCCAACCAACTTTGAATGGTCGAGGTGGACCAATTGCCCCAATTTCAATTCAGGCAACTAATTTCGACTTAAGAATGACATGATTCAACAAGTTCAAAATTTATGTCCATTTCGTGGACCGGGTGATGATGCCAACAAGCATTTTGACAAGTTTTTGCATGTCACCCAAAGTATGAAAGTGAATGGGGTCTCCGATGACGCCCCTTCGTCTATATCTCTTCCCTTACTCCTTGCAAC
>BQNB010024821.1:42869-60297 GCA_026074375.1 Tanacetum coccineum
CTTGACAGCCTTGATAAAAGTACTATGCTTATAAAAATGTTAAAACCTATCAATATACCCTAACTAAGTATATTAGATGAGAAGAAAATAAAATGGCTAGAATATCTAGACTAATCATAGTCTAATATTGTTTACGATTTAAGCTTACGCGATTGAATTTACATAATTACTTATAAAAGTAATATCATTTAAAATCAAGATAATAATAAGTGAAAACGAATAGTTAAATATTAACCTGAATTATACAAGTTGCTACAGATTCCACCCATTAGAGGAATCACGTCCTCGTGATTTAGTTTTATGTACCCGAGAAGAGATGCGGATACTTTTGTTGCATTTGATCTTCTCTTTTCCAGGTATATTCTAGCCCTCGATGAGAATTCCAACGTACTTTAAGAATGGGGATTTGGCTTTGTTTCAATTGTTTGACCTCTCGGTCCATTATTTCAATAGGTTCTTCTATAAAATGTAGGTTGTCATCGATTCTGATTTCATCTAATAGGATGACAAGGTTTTTGTCAGACAGACATTTCTTTAGATTTAACACGTGGAAGGTATTATGGATTCTACTTAATTCTTGCGGTAGTTCGAGTTTATATGCTACCGAACTAATCCTAGCCAGGATTTTGAATGGCCTGATGTATCATGGACTTAGTTTTCCACGTTTTCTAAAATGAATTACTCCTTTCCAAGGTGAGACTTTACATAACTCTATCTCCAACTTGGAATTCCAAAGGTTTTTGTCTAGTGTCAGCATAGCTTTTCTGATGATCTCTTGCAGCTTGTAATCTATTTCTGATTTGTATAATCTTTTCAGTTGTTTGTTATACAATCTCTGGACCTATGAGTTGGATATCGCCAACCTCACTCCAGCAAACAGGAGATCGACACTTTTGGCCATACAATGCTTCTAAAGGTGAGGATTTAAGACTGGAATGATAGCTATTGTTATAAGAAAATTTGACTAACGGTAATAGGTTGTCCCAACTTTTACCGAAGTCAATAATATAAGATCTTAGCATATCTTCCAAGGTTTGTATTGTTCTTTTGCTTTAACTGTTATTTTATGAATGATAGGCAGTACTCATGTCCAGTTGAGTTCCAAAAGCTTTCTGAAGTGACTGCTAGAAATTAGAAGTGAATTTGCTGTCTTTATCTAAGATAATTAAAATTGGCACAACATGCATAGAAACTATTTCCTTGATGTAAAGCTTGGTCAGTTTGTCCATACTGTAAGTTTCTCTAATTGGAATAAAATGAGTAGATTTAATGAGACGGTCAACAATTACCTAAATGGCGTCATAACCACTCGATGTTTTGGGTAATTTAGTAACAAAATCCATCGTGATTCTTTCCCACTTCCATACAGGAATCTCGGGTTGTTGTAGTAATCCCGATGGTTTTTGGCACTCAGCCTTGACCTTAGAACATGTCAAGCATTTACTGATGTTGTAGAATATTAGTAATCTCTAACAACAAGAACTAGAGAGAGAAAGTAGGAAGGAAGGAAATATTTTAGAGAGAGAAAGAAAAGAACATGAAATGTATTACTATGTGAAAATACAACCAACCAACTAGCCACCTCTCCAAGGCATGGAGAAGTGTATTTATACTTACAAATGACATGTGGGCTTAGGCTTGCATGGATTAATCCATGGGTCTTTGCTAACTAACTATGTAAGTTTCAATAAATTACTTAACGAGCTAACGACTGTTATCTATGGAAGCGACCGACACTTTCCTAGGAATTTCGTATTCCTAACAATCTCCCCCTAAGGGAGGTCGCTCTATTTTACAAAAAATTAAACTTAGCATACTATGCTTTAACTTTAGTCTTGAGCTCGTTTAACTTCAATCATTAATCTTGTGGTTTGATGTAGTGATCATAGACTTTAGGTCTTGAGCTTGTTCCTTAGCTTGTCTTGAATGTGATCTTGAACACCTTGAAATCATCAATTTAGCATAATCTCGTTTTGCCATCTTGTAAATTTTGCCACCATGTGATCTTGTGACTTCTGGACCGACATGCTCATACCTTTCTTGATTTGTTGACTTGAAAAGCATTAATGTTGCATCTTTCTTGAAATTCTTTAACTTTAACACTTCGTCACTTCAAGAAAGACGTTTGGTATCAGACTAACAGAAGTCTTGAAACATGTACTTGAGCTTTCATGATGTCTTTATGGTTGTCGGTCGGGTATGAGCATGTGGTTATGAATCTTGTGAGTCAGCTGGAATCATGTACCTTCACCTCCATCTTTAAGTATCTTGCATTAAAACAGTTAGCAATAAAGCGGGGGGACGAATATGGCTTTGTTATTCGCCCATGTTTAGTTGGAGTAACCTTCAAATTCGTGAGGATCGACCTGTGATCAGGTAGATTCAATTTAAGAAGAATCTCCTTGACAGGATTTCCAGCTGAAGTATTGAGTCTTTCTAACACATGTGTATCAGACTCATCAAACTCATCATGTTCTCATTATCAGAATGTCTTAAAGCAGACAACACGATAAGAGTGAACCAGCGAGTTACTATCTCACCGATTGAAATAAAAATTGATTTGTAAATCAATCAACGTGTCACTTGCTAAAATGGTTTTATGACACATCGAGAGTGTTAATCATTTCAAACTTCATCATCAATCATCAATTCATAACCTAGAACAAGTTTGATTCTTATAGAATCGCACCATCATTTCTTTCCAGTTGTCACAAGGTTGATTCATATAGAATCACATAAGTCACCTACCATGAGCTTGTTTGATGTTGGCTCAAGCAGGATTTCCATCTTCATTGTGAATAATATCACTCAGATGTTTTGGCAAAATCACAAAGATAATGCGTAGGACTCTTAATATATATCTTGGTTATTTACATTATGTGACTTAGCAAGCATAATTTTGACAAGTGTCCTAATGAGATTTATGGATGATCTCTTTTTGGCTCTAGACTCAAAAGTGCACTTTTCTTTTAGTGATCGGAGGCTGAAGTAGACTGCCACCTTTTCAATATCAACTAACTCGGAGTAAGAAAGTTGATAGAAATACGTGTAATCTCCATGAGAAATGAAACAAGAGTCTGTTAAGAGACCTTGAGTGGCTAGGGAGGGTTATGCATAGCATCACTGGGTCCATGTCAGTCTTCGATGCCAGACAACACCTTAGTGTTTCTGATAAATTATGTATTGACCCAGTTTCTGCCTAAGTGTATAGAGGGCTTCTTTCTTTTCACCCTTTATCCTTACAATTCTTTTTAATTCTTTAACCCATTCAGCTCTTACTGAGACTTCATAACTAACACCTTGTTGGGTTTATTCCAATGCTAGCTCTATCTCAGTCGGCACATTTCCCGATTCTCACTTTTACTCCTTTTGTATCATACCTAAGGAATTCTACACTAACTAATGGATATCCCTGGGTAGATCCCTCCAGTTCTGGTTGGATCATGGGATTTGAATACCTATGCCTAACCACTTTATAACCTCATAAAGTTAAGTACATAGTCGGTCTTTTGGGTATTCCATCACAATTAAAACCAAAATTATTGAAAAAGATCCAATCAAAGTGTTTGAAATAAATATCAAAAGATTTACACTTTGAGAGTTTTTCATCATTACTAAAAGCTCCCCCTTAACATGTGCATCGTAATCGTAGTACATGCTAAGTTTGAATTGCATTGAGTCCATTTTATACAATCACATTTCAATATAAATTAGATGCAGTTTAATCACATTTTCTCCCCTTATCCAAAATGTTAATCCCTTGATATTTTGGATATCAATTGATTAAACGTTAGGGGACAAAATGTTACATAATATCTAATAGGAACATTATAATGCTCCCCCTCAATATTTGAGAGTATATAAGATAGTGCTGAGTACAATAATTTGAAGAAAAATTTTGAATTTATTAAGAAATTCTTGAAAATTTTGTACTCGAGCACTTCTTATTATCACCATAAATCTACACTACATATCTACAAATTTACAAGTTTAAATTATTTACGAGATTTTACCTGAGTGATAAGAACATCATATGATAGAATAATATGGTTCTTTGTAGAAGTTGAAGGTCTCCTCCGTAAGGTCTTCCACCAACAAACTTTTCTAGACTATGCATCAATCTTCTATCTCTGAGTTTCTTATCAATGGCATTTATCATCACCCGAGCTCTTTGATTGTCTTGTTTGCTCCATTTTCTCTTTGGCAAGTACTCCATCTAAATCCTAGTAGCAATATCATTTAACTGCCGGTTGTAAATCCTCCACAAGTTCTTGAATGATAATGCGTCTCGTGTATATTCTCAAAGCCATATTTAGTGTAAATTATTCATCCAAATTGAGGTTGATCAGCTTACCTTGAGCAAGAAGAAGTAACATATCTTCAATGTCTTGGCGACGAAGTATTTTGAAGTCGCCTTCTCAAAACCTGTACAGCTGATCATCCTGCCTTCGAACAGTAATCTCTTCCAAATGTTTGTAACCAAAGAACTCCATGATCTTAAGACTGGTAACAACAATGATCCTGTATCTTGAGTAGACATCTTTTAAAGTTTCTATGTTGGTAGCATATCCATAGAATCTCTGACATTTTGGTCCCCAGTGATATGTTCCCCAGTAGGCATGCTTGTCATAGACAACTTGTGCCGGACTCCATATACTTCTAGGAACTTTGTCTTCAATCCACTGAACATGACCGTAATCAGCAACCTTCTTCTTGGTAAGTGATGATTTTTTACTTAAGCTCCCTCCTTTTAGATATTCGAGATCATTATTGATGAAGTGATCAAAAGGTATAACTTGACGACCTCATGCATTCTGAATTAAAGGAAGGGCTTGCTGAGATCATGGGGATACAATATTCCTTCAGGATTAGGCCAATCTAACTGATCATTGGTAGCTTTGAATACTTCTTCCAAGTGGTATTCTAATTCCACTACACTCTTGCACGTGCCTTTTATGAGATCATATGTTGGACCTGTCAACACATCTTGAGTCAGATTGTTTAATTTGAGCCGGTTCATGATAAAGGCAGAGAAATCGATAGGAGTTGCCAGAAACTCAGTAAACAATGATTGTGTGCCTGAAGCTTGAGCCAACTGAGTCATCCATGATTGAGGAGGTCGGTCGTCAATAGTATTTGTTTTGTTCCATTCACGATCAGGAGTTTGAGAGCCTGATGGTTTCTACAGTCGTATCATTAGCTATTATCTCTCTTACAGGCGATACATCATCATTTCCTGTGTTGAACTCTTGATGCAATGGTTCTTCCAAATCATCAACCCTTGGACCATGCTCATCTGCTTGAGCAGACTTACCTGATGATTTTGGTTGAGATCTAGATGAACCTTTTGAAGAACTTGTAGACTTCGACTCCTTTTGAGTTGCTTCTTTTGATGACTCTTCCTTGCCTGATCTCCTTCGCTTCGTCCCTTGGTTTGATCCAGCAGAGGGTTCTTTATCTTTGTCTTGATCATCACGTCCTCTCTTTAGGGTCACCACATCACCATATGAGGCAAAGAGGTCCTTGTCCGAGCTGTATGATTCAATTAATATATTGTAGAGATTATTCTGAATGTTTGATCTGTTCATTGATTTATTTTCTTTAATTTTGTCGATGAGAATCTTCTTTAACTCGAATTCTGAGAGAGATGTTACGGCAGCATAAGATATCTGAGGTTGATTGGATGATCTAGCCAACACTTCAGCTCCTAGAGATTCTGTGACATACTTCTCAACCTTTGGCATGATCTTGGATATTTGAGCTTTACATGATCCTTGATTATGGCCTTAATGTTTGAGTCTATCTATTTAAGAAATTCGTAATTCTCGGCTTGAGCTTCTTCTCTGAGCCTGTTAGATTTTAGCTGAACAGCCACATTTACTGCATCTTTCATCTTAGACGCAAGGTAGTTATCAACAATGCCCGAAATAGATGATAAAGCTTCAGCAAATTGATTGGTTTGTTTGAGCTCAGACAGTTCAGTCTCTAATGAGGAAACCCTTTGTTCAAAACCAAATAGAGATGCAAAGTTGGGGATTTCTAGAAAAGTTGTTGTTGTTGTAGAATCATGTGTTTGTTGTTGAGGTTGAATAATTGGAATGGGTGGTTGAGGAATTGTAGTGTCAGATGAAGTTGTCTTAGTAGTGGCGGAAACTGATACATTGACAGGAATATTATATTGAACATTTGAATTTAAAATCTAGTCGATACCTGTATCTGGAGAGGGATTAATGAATTTAGACACCAAATCTGATGAAACAGAGGAGCTTTGTTGTTGCACTACTGGAGGTTCAGTAGTCAAAGTCACGTAAACCTCTTCTGTCTCTTGATTATTTTGAGTATCTGTCATTTCAGCTTCTCTTCTATCCAGGTTAAGATTCAAGTCTTCGTACAGTTCCTCATCATCTTCATCTTCTTGTTCTCCTCCAATAACATCATCATCATCATCCTCTTGATTTCTTCTTCTTCTGTAATTTCATAATTAGGTGGTGTTGAAACCATCTGATCAGAAGACACGTCCTCATCATCATTTGCTTTTTCTTCTTCTTTTTCTTCTTCCTGATCATCTGCTTTGTATGTGGACAAGTTTGGGTGAACAAAATCATCTTCGTCGTTATCTAATTCTGTTTCTCCATTGACATTCTCTTGATCATCATCTTCATCATCATTATTATTTTCACTATCATGCTCGTCATTGTCTTCATCATCCTCTCCTTGATTGTATGTCTAAGATTCTTCTTCACTCTCTGATCTGTATTCGGGTACATCGGAAACCTCTGGTTTGTCACCAACTCCTTCATTTATACCAGATATGTTTTGTTGCTGCTCATCAGGAACCTTTGACTGAATGTCAACTCCATCACCTAAGCCACTGGTGTAAGAGCTGTGAGTTTGTATCTTGCTCCTTTCAATAGCAATCTTCATCTGTTGAGCTTCAGTAAAAGCGACTTCAGATAGCACCGTTAGACCTTTTAAATTTGATGCAGATTGCTTCTTCTTGGCAGGTTTATCTCCCTTGGCTAAGTTCGTGTTTCTTTTACCTTTAGAAGCTTGAGTAGACTTCGTCTTGGGAGATGATTCAGAATCAGCTTTCTTCTTTGTAGTTTTAGGTTTTGGAATCTTTTCACCAGTAGCATAAGCATGGTAAGTCATGTAGGCTTTGGACTCCAACATAGCTTGATTGGTCAAGTGCTGAGGGAGTAATAACACCGTATACTTTTGTGTTCGTTGTTTAGAATGGTCTTACTGTGGTGTACATGAAAGTCATCCTTGGCATAGTGCCAAAACATCTTGTTTCTCCTTGGATTCCCTTTGTTTATATCCTTTTGCCATGAAGTAGTCTATATTGACTTTGGTGAATTTGGAGAGTACATGTATTGTTCTTCTTAGGAATTTTTGTTTTCCACTTGATACACTAAATCTTCCCACAGCAAGTAGACATAATCAACAGTCTTGTTATGATACATTCCCCAAAGAATTTGAGCACGTGACAGTCGAAGACTCTCCAGAGCAGTAGTTTTTCCACTTAGACACTTGTTGATTATGGCAGCAAATGATCTCCATGGTTGATGCATGTGATTGACGTTGACATCGGATAAAAACTTGATCTCCCCGGTGTGTCCAAGGTCTCTAATAAAAGATAGGATCTCCTCTTCTAGTGGGGGTTCCTTTTTTTTTTTTTTTTTCTTTTTTTTTTTTTTTTTTTCTTTTTTATTTTTTTTATTTTTTTTTTTTTTTTTGTTTTTTTTTGTTTTTTTAATGTTGACCAGGGAGTTTAGGGCAAATCTTGAGCATATCTCTGAAGTTGTCAACGTTAACAGTGTGACTTTTGCCATTCAACTTGAAACGAAGTGAAGAATGATGTCTCGAGACAGTGACCCAGAACTCTTGCATGTATATTTCCGGTACATCAGCAGAGATCTCAAATGCATTGTAGAATGGAGTGAGTTTGAGAGCATCTAAAGCCACTTGAAGAGTAGGTTCCTTGGATTTGAGAATTGAGCTTGGTCAGAGATTGCATTTCCCTATCTTAAGATGGTCAGCAGGGGCAACTAATTCATCATCAAGTGCCTGTTGTTGAGCTCTTGTAGTATCTATGATTCTGCTAAGATAGGATCAATACAGTTTATGTATAACCAATTTTATACAAGATACTATAGAGACCTATTGAGTGAGCATGTAAAAGTTGATTAATGATGTGAGTGTTTCTTAAGTATTTTGGAACTTTAAGACTTGTGCATTTATTAAGATCTATCCATTTAAAAACGACAACTTGAGCCAGCTTAACTTGTTTAGAGTGTATAATTAACCAATTTTAATTAACTTCCTAATTAAGATTTTTTAAATATCCCTTTTAAGTTGAAAATTTGATCTTAAGTGTTTTGGTCTTGGATAGCAATAAATGATTTCTAAAGAAAAAACTAAGTTGTTCGGTTCCTTGTAGAATCAAGTTGTTCAGTTCCTTATTAAGAACAAGTTGTTCGGTTTCTAATAATGAGTTGTTCGGGTCTTCTTAAAACAAACTGAGTTATTTCGGTTCCTTCTGGCATAGTTGTTTGGTTCTTCTAGATAATGAGTTGTTCGGTTACTTCTAAACTGAGTTGTTTCCTTAGCTTCCTTTAGAATCTTGTTGTGTCGGTTCTTCTAAACTGGGTTGTTTGGTTCCTTCTATAAAACTGAGTTGTTCGGTTCCTTCTAAGAAATGAGTTGTTCGATCCTTCTAAACTGAGTTGTTCGGTTCCTTCTAAACTGAGTTGTTCGGTTCCTTCTAACAATAGTTGGTCGGTTCTTTCTAACCACAAAGTTGATCGGTTCCTTCTAACAATAAAGTTGTTCAGTTCCTACTACAACTAGTTGTTTGGTTCCAACTAACAGAATTAGTTGTTTAGTTCTTAAAGAATTCATGTTGTTTGGTTTAAAGACAGATATTTTTCGGTTCATTTTTTTTTGGATTCAAGCACGTGACAGTTGAAGACTCTCCAAAGCAGTAGTTTTTTCACTTAGACACTTGTTGATTATGGCAGCAAATGATCTCCATGGTTGATGCATGTGATTGACGTTGACATCGGATAAAAACTTGATCTCCCCGGTGTGTCCAAGGTCTCTAATAAAAGATAGGATCTCCTCTTCTAGTGGGGGTTCTTCAAATATCTGACTAGGGAGTTTAGGGAAAATCTTGAGCATATCTCTCAACGTTAATAGTGTGACTTTTGCCATTCAACTTGAAACGAAGTGAAGAATGTTATCTCAAGATAGTGACCCAGAACTCTTGCATGTATATTTCTGGTACATCAGCAGTGATCTCAAATGCATTGTAGAATGAAGTGAGTTGAGAGCATCTAAATCCACTTGAAGAGTGGGTTCCTTGGATTTGAGAATTGAGCTTAGTCGGAGATTGCTTTTCCCTATCTTAAGACGATCAGCAGGGGCGACTAATTCATCATCCAGTACCTGTTGCTGAGCTCTTGTAGTATCCATGATTCTACTAAGATAGGATCAATACAGTTTATGTACAACCAATTTTATACAAGATACTATAGAGACCTATTGAGTGAGCATGTAAAAGTTAATTCATGATGTGAGTGTTTCTTAAGTATTTAGGAACTTTAAGACTTTTGCACTTATTAAGATCTATCCATTTAAAAATGATAACTTAAGCCAGCTTAACTTGTTTAGAGTGTATAATTAACCAATTTTAATTAACTCCCTAATTAAGATTTTTAAATCTCCTTTTAAGTTGAAAATTTGATCTTAAGTGTTTTGGGTCTTGGAGGCAAACATGATTTCTAAGGAAGAAAACTAGTTGTTCGGATCCTTAATGATCAAGTTATTCGGTTCCTTCTAAATTGAGTTGTTCGGTTCCTTTTAAGAAACTGAGTTGTTCGGTTCCTTCTAAACTGAGTTGTTCGGTTCCTTCTAAGAAACTGAGTTGTTCGATTCCTTCTAAGAAACTGAGTTGTTCGGTTCCTTCTAAACTGAGTTGTTCGGTTCCTTCTAACAACCTGAGTTGTTCGATTCCTTCTAACAATAAAGTTGTTCGGTTCCTACTACAACTAGTTGTTCGGTTCCAACTAACAGAATTAGTTGTTTGGTTCTCAAAGAATTCATGTTGTTCGGTTCTAAAGATAGCAAGTTGTTTGGTTCATTTTTTATAGATTCACAAACAAGTTTTTATAGGCAATCGCATATAATTCATTAGCATTCACATGACAAATAGAACCTTTAGGCACTATAATAACAACACTTAAGCCAAAACACAACTAGTACTAGCAAAAACGAGCCATGTATAACTACTTTAGTACAAACACTCAACGAACCACAAACAATGGTGTGATTTTATTAACCAAACATATTCATTAAGATGGTGTGTAACTCCCTAACTCAAAACCTAGAAACTTTTGACACTATTTAGTAGATACCCAAATTTTCAAACCATTAATCACTCAAATCTTATTCATATGGTAAGCATACATAAAACTGTTTAAGACAAGTCTATTACACACCTAAATCTACAAAACCCCTCAACAAATTTGGCTTTTTAGCTAGTTTGATTTTCAAGAACCCTAATTTGAGAATTAGGGATTTTGAGATCAAAAATGGATGAAAACCAAATTCCTTTGAGATGTTGGCAGGTTAGGTAATGTAGAACGATTTATATGTTGTACCTTAGGATTGAAAATGACTTGAAATGATGGATGGATGGGCGGCGATCATGTGTGGGAGAGGGAGGAAAAAAATTCTAACTTTAGAGTGTGTTTGTGTTTGTAAAGAGAGGGGGTCGAGTGATCTAATAAAATGATTTTCATTTTTGACACATTTGGCCCCTCAAGTTTCAATACCCTTTTATTTTGCATAGATAAGGTTTATAAGGCATATATAAGCTAAACTTAATTAACTTCCCTTAAGAGTGATATTCTGTTATTGTTTAAAACCTTTTCTTTATGAGCATATTATTATTATGAAGAAGAAATTTAACATTTTCTCCCCCTCAAACAGTGATCCGTTTTCTATTTAAAGAGTTGTAGTCGTTGTTTGAGAAGTCGAATGTCTTTGAAAAAGCATTTTCTGATGACTTAATGTTTTAATTTTTGAAAATCAAACACCATGAAATAAGATTTCTCTTATTTTAATACATAAGTGCACTGACACGTACACTTATGATAATATAGGAAGCACGGGTTGTGTTGCAAAGTAAACACAAGCCTTTGCATGGTCATAAAGTAGACCATGCCTGAGAATATATTCCCGTTGAGAGGCCAAGTTTTCTTTTTGAAATACTTGCCTTTAAGATGATGACCGGGTTGCTATCTGAAGTAATAGCAAGCCATTTGGCATGTTTTGAAAACATTTGGAACTTCTGCTCGAACTTCATTTACAGCCTCGTATCATTATTGAATGATATTTCTAAGACCGTAAATGTTATCGATTTTCAGAAGACATGCCATTATTACCTCTTTTTATATTTTTCTCATTTTTTATTTTTTTATGATTTAAATGTTTTATTTTTGAAAATAAGAAATCATGAAATAGGATTATCTTATTTTAACACATAATGCACTGACACATACACTACATGATAATTATAGGAAGCAGGGTTGTGTTGCAAAGATAACACAGCCCTTTGCTGGTCATAAAGTAGACATGCGAGAAGAATTTCCGTGAGAGGGTCAAGTTTTCTTTTTTGAATTACTTGCCTTTAAGATGATGACGGGTTGCTATCTGATATTAGCAAGCCATTTTTGGCATATTTTGAAAGCATTTGGAACTCCTGCTCGAACTTCATTTACAGCCTCGTATCATTATTGAATGACATTTCTAAGACCGTAAATGTTATCGATTTTCAGAAGACATGCCATTATTACCTCTTTGTATATTTTTCTCATTTTCTTAATTAATTTTTTTTTCTTTGGTTTTTATGTACTTTTATATTTTGTATTTTGTTTTTATAATATAAAAATCTGAAAAATAAAAAATCTTTTGGGTTTTTATTGGTTTTAATTATATAATATGATACATGGTGTTTGAATAGGTACCACCACTATTCTATTCAACTAATCGCGTGCCATTGTTCAGGAGTCTCTGGCGTAAAAAATCCGCCTTCCCGCTTGGTGATATTAAATTCAATTATTATCTTGCTAAGGGCTTTTGTGAAGATGTTCGCTGGTTGATAACTCTCGATTCACAAAGTAAAGTCAAAGCTCCCCATTCTCAACATGCTCCTTGATAAAGGTAAATCTGATGTCTATATGCTTCGACCTGGAATGTTGAACATTGTTGCAGCTTAAGGCAATAGCGCTTTTGTTATCACAGTACATTGGAATTTTATTGAATCCAAGGCCATAGTCGGTAAGATGTGATCTCATCCAAATAATTTGAGCACAACATCCCGACATAGCAATATATTCAGCTTTCGTATTGGATATCGCAGTGCTTTTCTGCCTTTTTGATGACCAGCTAACAAGTCTAATCTCCTGATACTGCATGCTACAGCATGTGCTACGGCGTGTACTGACAAAAACAGCATGATCCGCATCTGCAAATGCTATTAGTGCAATTGAAGAATCCTTCGGATACCATAGTCCTCGATTGATGGTTTCCTCTGTAGATTACTAGTAAGATCCTTTTGACCGCATG
Organism: Tanacetum coccineum; assembly: GCA_026074375.1. NCBI lineage: Eukaryota > Viridiplantae > Streptophyta > Magnoliopsida > Asterales > Asteraceae > Tanacetum > Tanacetum coccineum. Next base: position 55,503 of record BQNB010024821.1, read on the forward strand.
TAAGTGCTTTTCGGTAGGCCGAGCCTGATACCGGGCACACATGCATATAGCAAATTGTAGGTCAGGTCTACTGGTTGTGAGATAAAGGAGGGTGCCAATCATACCACGATAGTGTGATGGATCAACGGCTTTCCCTTCTTTATCCTCATCCAGTTTGGATTTCTCCACCATGGGAGTATCCACTGGGTCACAAGAGTCAAAACCGTATTTCTTTAAAGATTCAAGGGAATATTTTGACTAGTTAATAAAGATGCCTCTGGGATTTTGAAAAATCTGTAGTCCTAAGAAAAATGAGATTTTGCCCATCATTGACATCTTAAATTTTGAACACATGATTTTAGCAAATAGGTCACCCAGTCTCAGCGTTGTAGATGCAGCAAAAGATAATATAATAGACTTTTCTCTGTACCTGAAAGTAATTCCTTTGCCACTTACACTTACGGATGAACAGAGTAGGATCCACTAAGCCTTTGGAGAAGTCTTGGGATATCAGGAACGAAGACAACATGTCATACCACGCGCGTGGAGCTTGTTTCAACCCATAAAGAGCTTTCTTTAGCTTGTACACGTGATTGGGGTTATCTGGATCCACAAAACCATCCGTCTGGCTAACATAAACCTCTTCCCGTAAATTACCATTCAGAAACATAGTCTTGACATCCATTTGGTAGACGACTATGTTCATGTGAGCGGCAAACGTGAGAAAAATCCTTATAGCCTCTAATCTTGCAACCAGAGCAAAAGACTCTTCAAAATCAATTTCCTCTTTTTGACGGTAACCACGAGCCACTAATCGATCCTTGTTCTTTAGAATACCTCCCAGTTCGTCTAGCTTCACTTTGTAGATCCACTTCAAAGTAATAACCATAACTTTGTCTGGTCGGTGTACGAACTCCCATACTTCAAGGTGTTCGAACTCATTGAGCTCTTTTTGCATTGCTTCGATCCAGCAAGATTTAGTCAAGGCATCTTTATACGTCTTGGGTTCAATAGAAGTGAGGAAAGAATCGTAGTAACAGAAAAGAGCTTGCTCATGTAATTGTAGCCTTGTGGAAACTGGTCTAGCGAGTTCACCAATTATGTTTTCAAGTGGATGATCTTTAGTCCATTTGCTATTATGTTCAGAAATTTGGTGATCGGGATGCACAATTGTATGAATAGAATTCGACGATGAAGATTGATCAGAAGGGATTTCTGGAATTAGGATACCAAAGTACGGATCATTACCCATATGTGCAATTTCAATATCATGATTGTCTTCTTCAACATCGTTAGGAAAGACGGGAGGTTGAGTTTCGGGTGTTGTTTAAGAATGACTTGGTGATGGTGCATCTTGGTCAACATTTGTTGAAGAAGGTGACCTGGTTGATACATCAGGAACTGGAGCAACTACTTCATGAATTGGAGCAACGACTTCAGAGGCTGGGTAATCAACACTGGGTGGAGGAGTGAGTAATTCATCAAACATTGGTTGAAACAAAATATCCCAATCTGTTCTTGACGGTGGTACAAACGGTGTTGAAGGAGGAGGGTTTGGCACGAGTCCTAAACTAATTTTTGTAGGAGTCATTTCATGAAGTGCGGATCCTGAACTGCTGTGTTCAGAAGCCATCGCAGTCAGCTCATCAAAATCTACATGAATTGTCTCAATGATTCGTCTAGTACGTCGGTTGTAAATTTGAAATGCTTTCTTTGTGGGTGCATAGCCAATGAAAATACCAATATTAGCTTTCGGTTGTAACTTACCCAAGTTCTCACTATCATTTGTCGGATAGGAGAGTGCACCAAATACATGAAAAAATGATAAGTCGAGAGGTTTGTCATGTAAAAGCTCATATGATGTTTTTCTGTGGCGAAGATGTACGATGGAACGATTTTGGGTGTAACATGCGATAGCCACTGCTTCTGCCCATAAGAATAACGGAGCCTTTGTATAAATTAACATTGTGCATGCAGCATCAATTAGCGTACGATCGCGTCTTTTAACGACACCATTTTGCGGTGCAGAGCGAGCAACAAATGTTTCATGAGAGATGCCAACCTTCTCATAATATTCACGCAATGTTTGATTAACAAACTCAGTTCCATTATCTGTTCTGATGCGTCGGACAGGTGTCTTAAGTCGCACTTGGATCATCTTGAGAAACTTGATTATGAAATCTGGAGCTTCATCTTTTGACCTTAAGCACTTAACCCATGTGAATCGAGAGTAATCATCAACGATGACGAGGATGTACTTTTTTCCATTAATGCTTGCGACACACATTGGTCCACAAAGATCCATGTGTAACAGATAAAGTTTTTCTTGATTAGTGTCTTCAGATTTAACTATGTGGGGGTTTCTTTTTGCTTTTACCCATAACACAAGCATAACACAGATGGTCCTTTTAGAATTTAAGCTTAGGGAGACCTCGAACAAGACCATGTCTAGCTAAATGGTTGATAGTACCAAAGTTCAGATGAGACAAACGTCGGTGCCATAGCCAGGACTTAGTCTTTGAGGCCTTTGACAAGAGACATATCGGAGAGGACGCCATCATATCTCCAAGAGACAGAGTATACAGATTGTTGCCTCGAGATCCAGTCAATAGGTCAACACCTTCTAGATTACGTATGAAGCAGGTGTGTTGACGAAAAGCAACTTCAAGGTTCGAATCACAGAATTGTCCAACGGAGAATAAGTTATGTCCAAGTCCTTCCACGTAGTAAACCCTTGAGATCGTAACATTTCCAATCTGATAATCACCATATCCCATAATCTTTGCCATGTGATCATTTCCGAATTTGACTGTACCCAAAAACTTATTGACGAAATTGGTGAGCTGAGAGCGATCTCCGGTCATATGCTTGGAGCAGCCGGAGTCCAAATACCAGAGAACAATTTGGACGACCTGCATTCATCAAGAGAGGAAGATGGAACATCAGAAACTATGGATCCCCAAGATTGACTGGGTTCCTTTTTGTTAGCAGATACAGATTTAAGAACCTTAGATTTGCTAACAGGAACATTAGTTTGAGATTTCCTAGGTTTCCTTGAGTAAACCAATGTTACAACAGGTTTAGGTGTTTCATTTTCTAGAGCAGTTGGTTTCCTAAGGGGTACTTCAGTAGTTGTGGTAATCCTAGTTAAAGGGCACACATTTCCTACTATAGTGAAGGTCCGACCAGTAGGTCTCCAGATGTATCCAATATTTGTAAACACCTTTCCTGTTGGTTTCTAAACTTTTCTCTTTGAACTTTTCTTAACAGATTTAGATTTTTTACGAGCATTCACATTATTAATAAAATCAAGAACACACAAATCATGATTATCAGAAAGCATGCAATTCACTAGCTTATCAAATTCTTCCTTAACTTCTTCAAAACTCAACTCTTCCGCGAGCTACTTCCATTGTCCCCTGATTCTTTCAAAATATCATCATATATGTCTTCAGTGTGATTGGGTCAAGGGTTATTTCTTTTAGCTCTTGCTTTTCATCTGCAAAATACTTTCCTTCCCTTGAATTTTACTAGATCACCATCTTCTTTGCAAAAATCTTCTCCTTGTAAGTCACTTCCTAGCATACTTTTTGACAACTCTGCATTGGCTTCAATCTTGGCTCTAATTAAATCACAATCTTCATCTGTGTAATGCTGAGCCTCAAATTGAACTTGAGCTTTTCTTTTCTTTTGTTGCTCATTTAGTTCTTATTCTTCTGCAATTCTTTGTGCTAAGAGAGAATCCAAATGTATTTGTTTAGCCACATCTTCTTTGAACCAAGAAGTATAAGTAGACCGCAACCTCTTGAAAGAATCCTCAACTAGATGAGACACTGAGCACTACAACGTAACTCTTTTAAGTGATAGCCAATGTGCGCATTGAGCATCATAAGAAAAATCACACATTGCTAGATTCTTCAAGTCTTCGTCAACACCATATAAAACGAACAAGTTATCTTTAAAGTGTAACACCCACTTTAAGATATGATAAGAACACGCACCTGTGAAACTCAACTACAACATCAAATAAGTGATAATCAATCGTCTTCGTAATCACATCTTCAATAAATCCAAAAACATAAAATTCTATCTTCTTCTCATCAATGGACTTTGGCTTTAGAGAGGCAACCCTAGAGAGGGTTTTGGCTGCTTCAAGAGTATTAGGACTTATGTCTTCCACTTGTTCCTCCCCTGAAGCATTTTCTTTTGTTGTAGAAGGAGTAACCAGTCCTTGTACCAAAGAATCTAGAGGATCATCTTGACTTTTCCTCCCCTGAGCCTCAGGTTCTTCCTCTTCAGAGTCTGATAAAACCATATTTCTCCTCTTCAAAAACCCTTCCAGCTTCTTCACTTTCTTGACTAACTTCATAATAGCATTCCCCATTGTCAGCTTAGTTTGTTTGAGATCCGTTTCCAGGTTGTCAATTCTTGATATCAACTGAGGAGCTACCTAAAGTAAATCATCCACAGTCAATTTTCCTTAGGCCTGTTCTTGTGGGGGTGAGAAGTGTTGGTGGACAGGAGATGGCTCCTCAAAGGTGTGCTCAAATGGTGCAGGTTCAGTTTCAGGAATAGGTGTAGGTGTAGGAACAGGTGTCTGTGTAGGGATAGGTGGTGGTGATTGTACTGGAGGTGATGATGTAGATGGGACTGGAGGTGTGGATGATGATGGTTGAGATTAAGGCACAGTATGATGTTCTTGACCTGCATTTGGGTTAGTAGTAGCAACAAGTAACATAGTAGGCAATAAAGGTCTTGGTGCCCCTCGAAAACCCCTTTTCATGTTCCCAAAGATCTTTTTGGTTAGGCTCACAGC
>BQNB010024822.1:0-17041 GCA_026074375.1 Tanacetum coccineum
GGTTAACTTTTAAAGATTCGATTTTAGAAATAAGACGATGTACATTTAATAATTTCTCTCGAAGAATAACGTCTTGGATTTGAAAAATATCTTCTAAGTTAAACTCTTTCTCATCATTCACCTCTTCTAAGCTAACGTACTCGATATCCTCAAAATCATCGTCATCACTCGAAGTATCATCATTTGGATCAAAATCGGCTTCAACAATTCCCGGTGGAATTGGAGCAATATGAGCGAGTTCACCAGCGAACTCCTCGAAAATAGGGTCGATCTTAGAAGAATAAACAATCAAAGTATCACGGTTAATCAAAGATTCCACAAGTTCGGACTCAACATTAACACAATTATTATCACAAGTAGGCACATCACATGTATCGTCGGAAATTCCCTCAAACTCACTTGGGATTGGGACAAGGTTCTCAACACTAGACTTTATTACTTTGTCTGATTCCGTTGCCGGAATAGTGCGAAGAGGCTCATCCCCCATTATGAGAGAATTATCGGACTCCTCGATCGGTAAGTCGGGTGTGATTGCTAAAGGAATATAATCATCCTCGTCATCACAAGTAACAGAAAGCATGTAATGACAGGCAGCATCATACTTTTCATCTTCGTAAGCTTTCTCCTTTTTTCGAACTTTACTTCCCCATATATTAAAATCTTGCTTAAGTTTTCGAATTGTAATCTCACAATTTCTCTCATATTCTTCATTAATCTCCTCACCTCGAAATCTTCTAATACCCAAATCATTCGTGATTTCTTTAATTTTGCCATCAACCAATTGCTGTTCATGCATCATTTCCTCGATACTCATATTCTCTTTAATCGTTTGTTCTTCTGCGATTTGCTTTTTTAATTCCTTTAACATTCTTTGATCTCGTTTTAATTCATCAAGCTCTTTAACAATTTTATCAAGGGCTTCTTGACAATCGACGGAGTTCTGCGGAGGTTGTGGGTGGTTAAAACCGGAATAATCATAACTCGGATTAGGTTCATAGCAAGTTTCATTGATCGGTTGACATTGATAATCAAAATGAGGACCTCCGCAATAAGCACAACAAAGATATTGTTGAGAATAACTTTGAGAATTTTGTAGAAAATAATTATCATTAAAGTTTTGATTGTAGCACGGCTCCTGTTCATAGACAAACGGGAACTGTAGTGAACAATCATAACCATAATGAGAATCGTTCCCACACAACTCGCACGAATATATCTCGCACTGGGGTTGTAGAGGGTAATATGGAGAATTATCAACAAAGTTAGGCTTTGAAACATGAGGCAATGAATAGCATGACGGCTCTAAACTTGGTGGAGTTTTCGGGTGAACAATTGGCAAAATTCTGTGGGAGCTCATTAATGGTTTGATTGCATTATTCTGGATTAGAGATAATCGGAACTTTTGGTGGACAATTATTACCCGATAATGAGCACCATTTGCACAAGATTTACTAATGCATTGTCGACAAAAAATTCCATTTGATGAATCACCGCACTCATAACAAACAATTATGGTTAATTGTGGAGAATCTTGCGAGACTTTACACGGGGTCTTGTTGACATCGAATGGCTCTCGAAGAGCATTAACAACGTTGGTATTATCATCGGATGGTTCGAAAGTATCTTGAAAGTCTTTGAAAATTCCATTTTTAACACAATACGCAAGCAAATCTTCATCGAATTTCTTTCGTAAAAATGCACATCCACGACAATCGGACCATCATACGGGGTTCCACATCATGCACAACCGGAGAGAGTCGGTATGGGAGTAATAATCTTGTCTTCAAAACTTCCTATCGGAACAACATCTTTAGTGTACAAAACTCCACAAGTCGAACATTCTTGATAGCGTAAGGGATTTTGAAGGATGAGACCCATAAGAATTAATCAATATAGAGGATTAGAAGAAAAGAATTAAAACCGATAGAGGAAAAAGACGAAATTTTTTGGTTTTGAAAATAATTAAAAAGGAAATAAAAATATTTTTTGATTTTTTTTTTTTTTTTTTTTTTTTTTTTTAGCAATGAATTTTAAACGGTTACACGAAAGAGACTTAAACCAAATAATTCAACTACTTCACGGTTTTTTTTTTTTTTTTTTTTTTCTTTTTTTTTTTTTTTTTTTTTTTTTTCTTTTTTAGCTCTTGAAAAAATTTCTTTTTCAAGGTGAGGCCGTACGTCGTAGAGACACAAAAGGCAAGTGTTTAATTCTTTGTATTACTAATTGGGAAACAATTGCAAGTTCACGGAAAATTGAAATGATATGTCTCAATGGGACGATATTATTGTTGGTGTTCGTTAACCACTTGGTGAATTTATTTTCTAAATTAAAGACAATTTTTTTGTATATTTTTGATTTCTATTTTTTTTAAGCTTTTACTTATACTAAAAGAAAAGAAAAATATATTTTTTACTTTTTTTTTTTATATTTTTTTTTTTTTTTTGGATTTATGACCAAAATTTTTAACTTTCTGAGGACGAAAACGGATCTTCTAATACCAATCGACAAACTTCCGAAACGAAGGAATCGCTTACACAAGTCCCCGGCAGCGGCGCCAAAAACTGATTGTGCAGTTTATACACACGTAAAATATAATATAAAATAATATAATCCCGAGAGTAATTAAGAAAGATACCAAGTTACCCTTGATAAAATTCACTCTCAAAAATATATATAATATAATATAAAATACGTATAATAAACCGGGTAAGTATGATCACCCGGGTCGTTTCCCCCAATGGACTCGTGCCAATGGAAACCTAGTTTAAGTTTGGATCTGATTTGACTAAGCAGATGAGATTATTTTTGATTTAATTTATACTAATAAATTAAAGGCACGATTAAACAACTAAATAACAATTAAATAATTATGAAATAAAATGCGACATTTAAGAAAACAAATGCAAAATTTAAATCCTAAAATTATAAACTAAATTCCCAATTCTAAATTAATGCTAAAGAAAATTTTAGGAAAATTAAAAATATTTTTTAAAGGCTTTTTGGATTTTATATGAATTAAACACTAATTAATCTAAATTAAATCCTAAAAATAGAAATTTAATTGATAAAAATTAAGAAAAATACTTTTTAAGCTAACTTAATCCTAAATTACTTAAAAAGATGAGAAAAACATTTTTTATCACTAATTTTTCTATTTAAAAGGTTAAAATTAAAAAACTAAAGGTTTGAAAATTAAATGTTTTAAAAAAAACTAAATTTGAAAATTAATTTTTAAAAATATAAAACTTAACTTAAATTTCTTTAAAAAATACTTTTTTTAGAGAAAAAAATGCAGAAAATTAATTTTATTAAAAGCCCTAATTTTAAACTATTTATTAAAAACTAATTTAACTAATTAAACTAAAAACCTAATTTTATTATTTATAAAAAACTATTTTTATAAAACTTAAACTAAATCCAAACAAACACATGGGCCGAAAGTGCCATAACAGAAAGTTAAGGGTAGGCGGGGTCAATTTAAAGTTTTATAAAAAACACAAAGTTTGAACTAATGGCAAGTATAGTCCCTTAACCTAGGGACTTAACTAGACTAACAATTAAACTAACGAGAGACTTAACTATGCAATTAAACAAGGACTAACTGTGTAAATTAAAAGGACTAACTATGAAAAGCTTTTACTAACAGAAACTTTCAAAAGTGCAGAACAGGTCCCTGAAATATCTAACAAATTACAAACAGCATCCATTTTGATTAAATCAGCTTATTTAAGAAAACTCTAAGACAACTTATCTCAAAAACTTATTTTCTACTTATTCTCAATAAGCTAGATAAGCTTAAAAGGGCTGAGAAGCTTTTTTCTAGCTTAATCAGCTTATAACTTTTATCTTAAACAAACTAAGCAAACACTTCCAATCCTCTTAACAGATTTCAAACTAAATGAATAAGCCTTATTACAAATAAAGCAAATCCAAACACTTATTTAAACTACATAATAGACAGATTAACAGCTTATTTAAAAAAGAAAGAAAACAATGTTAAAAACAAAAACTAAGGCTGTAACCATTGGCATTTCCAGCTAGAACAGGAAAGTGAACAGCTTATTGTGAGCTTATGGCTTAATCCACTAAAGCTCAATTTCAAACCAACATCCTAATCTTAACTATAGCTTAACCTATAGCCATTAAACTCATTGAACCACCTCAGCCGCCATCCAATTCCAAGAGTGTCAATGTTTTGATCAAATGACAACAATGACAAACACAAACACTAATTTCAACAGAATTTAAATGAAAACTCGAATTAATGTGAAATATTACTTTTATTAAAAACTTATGTATAAAGTTTACAATAACGAATGAAATAAAATTAAATTGAAATTACATTAATATAATACTAAAAATAAACTGGAATCGACAAATTTAACTTACTACATAAATATATGAAAATCACCACTAAATAAATACATTCGTGTGCTGGAAAGAGGGGGGGGTTTTTATACACCATGCTTGAGCTAAACCTACTTCTTCTCGAACTACTTTCTCTTTCATCTTGGCCCTCCATCTCTTCTCTCTCCTTGTAAGCCGTAGGATTTAATAGGAGTATAAACGGATCGATGATGTGGCATAGAGTGTGTTAGTTATGTGAGTGTAAACACTCACATACGTCACATCCACCAATCGCTTTCTTTCATTTTGCCAGGGTGGAATGGTTGGGGCTTATGATTGATAGTGATAGGATGGTTAAGGAGTGTGAGGGGGTTGTTAACCCCATGGTTAATTAGGGTGTGGGTGAGGGGTTAAGCAACTAGGGTTTATGGGTGTTCTTGAGTGTTCGTGTGTGAGTGAGTGTGCTTTGATCTTATTTGGGGTAAATGGGGTGCACAGTAACTGTAAAAGGTTATAAGTATCACCGGGTTGGTCGGGTTGGGGGTTCGGGTTAGGTCGGGTTAATTGGGTTGGGGGTTTGGTTGTGATTGGACGAGAGATGGATCACGGGTTTATTTGACCCGGGTAAGACCCGCGCTTTTTGTATCTATGAAGAAATTACATTTCCGGCCCTTGTTGTTTTGGCAAGCTTTTTCCAAGTTTATAAACACTTTGGGCAAATTGCATATTCAGCCCTTGAACTTATAAAATGCTGGAGTTGGGTTTGGTTGACTGTGGTTTCTTGTAATTGACTGTAGAAGGCTGAGGCATGATCTCTCTGGCTTCGGCTTTGATTTCTTTAGCTTCTTGATCACTCATTTCGTTCTCGTTGTTCGTTTTTGACTGATTTCTTGCATATTTGACATATCCATACCTGCACACATAAAACTCAGATACAAGCACATTTTTACCATTTTTGATCCGTTTTGGGTTTATTTGGGCCTTTTTAAGCATAAATAGATATGTGTATTCTACACTTATCAAAATTCCCCAAACTAAACGATTGTGTGTCCTCACGCAATGCACATGCCTTATAACAAATACCTCGAAATTTCCACAAAACTAACACCTTTGAAATGTAGCAAAGTGTTTTGTTGAGAGAGATATGAGATCACAGTTTACTAAATCACGATTCCCCATTTCTAAGATTTTTCTCCTTTTTATGGATTTTCTTGATTATTAACTACCTAACTACAATTTATTTGTGTTGACATAATGCACTGTTTTCATTACCACATTGGTAACTTTTAGGATCATAGAACAAAAAGCACATTTAAGCGTCTAAAAGATAACTTCATCATCCCCGATTTTTCACTTTTCCTGCTAAGATTAAAACAAATCACCGTAATTACAAGTCATGGACACTAACACTACTCATAAATAATAATTGTGTGCTTACTTTTCTCCTCACCGCAAATTCCTACTTTTGTATCTCGGATTTTACTTAAGTCATAGACACGAAGGCTATTTAAGACTTTTGTTTCGATACTTATTAATTCAGGAAATTAAAGCGTAATGGGTTAAGGAACGCAGTAATTAGCTCTAGCCCTTCTCAATAAGATCAATGCAATCAAAGATAAGGTCCACATCGAAAGAGACCATAAAATTTGGCTTTTATTTGGCTACTAAAAAAGGCACCATTTCCATGTATATACCTTAGGCTCTTTAAGACAAGAATGACAATCTCGTTTGCACATATACCCTTAGGCTTTTAAGGCACAAAATAAGGAACAAAAATTAAGCACTTAATCTATTCTCAAGTCGTAGTAGGCTACAACATCGGCCACGCCTCCGACACGATGCAGCAAACATATTTCGACTTTGGATTATATAAGTAAACACTGGTGCCTTTTATCTCGAAGCCACATCGATAGCGAGTCGACAAGAGGTTATTCTACTTATTATGGAAATCGGGACTTACCTTATATGAAAAACTCACAACTTCGGACACGCCTCCGTACACGATGATGTAATCTGGACCAGAGGATACTTATTTATTATATTTTGTACTATTTTTAAGCCAATAGTTATTCTGATGTTTTCTCATCCTAATATCACAAAGGAACTAAAGAAACTTCTATTAACTAATTAATAAACAAAAAACCATACAACTATATTTATTAAACATTATATATAAAAGTGATCAAGCTAATGGGAGAAAAGCAAAGTAATACATATGAGCTTGAAAGAAATCCAACTATTCTACGTTTAATATCATGACTTATAAATAACACTATCATTTCTTGTTCTTCACAAAAGAAATTTGCAAATGCTTAGCCTATATAAAATCCAACTCGGCATATTTAAAATCTACTTGAGATTAGCACAAGCTTTCATTTACTAATGATTCAAGTCTAGCATGTCATGAGACTAGCATAAACTATCTTCATTAATTGTTAAGGGAAAAAGCTAGAACTCAACACGTTCAATCGGGTCAAAAATTACTTCTTATTCTTACCAACGGAAAACATACATTTTTGTCTTAACACACATTTTTTTTTTTTTTTTTTTTTTTTTTTTTTTTTTTTAATATGAAATAAGACTGAAAAATTTAAAATTTTTGCTATTTTTGTGGGAAAACGGGTACGTGAGAACAAAACAATAAGCAAGCACATTAAATCGATAGATTCCCTCCCCAAACTAAAATGAAACATTGTCCTCAATGTTTAAGTCGGGTTCCTACGAAAATCTAAGCCGTTTATTAAGTAGACAAAGATAATTCGTTAATCGATAATAATGAAAGGATATTGATCTCCCCAAACTAATTTCACACAAAGGATGAGAAACTCGAGTGCTTCGGAATTAGGCATCGAACACGAGAGGATTCTTGAAATGTTGGGTTAATCCTGCCAAATCACAACACAGACAACAAACAACGAGAAACGAAGAGGATGGGCCCCTCAACATCACAACACATTAGAGGTTAGAAAATAGAAATAAAATAGAAAGAAAAGGATAAGCATGGGGTGAACTCCCACGAAGCGGCTTTGTTTTTGATTACCGAGTCGCAAGCTCGATTTCGATCCATGAATTCAGTGTTGTCCTTAGGGAGAGCTAATACTTGTACAAGAAACTGTTAGAAAAATTCACCGGCTCTTCAGAAGTGTTGACTATGCCAGGGTCAAAAATGGTGTCTTCATTCTCGAAGGAGACAATTGAGGAAATGAAGGGTAAATCTGAAACAAGGGTGGGTAAAATACTGGTCATAAAATCATGAGATTTAGAAACACCCTTAAACTCTTTGATTATCAAAATTCCCGCTTTGGGTTCAAAACATTTCTCAATATCCGGAGGTTCTGGTGGAGGTCGAGGAATTGACGGATTATCAAAATAAAATGACTCATACTCGGGAAGAGAGTAATTAGCATGAGTAGTGGTATTGCCACTTCTCGTCTCTTCCGAATGATCGCTAAAAGTCTCGAATTCGGGTAAAGAATTATCCAAATGAGAAAAAGAAGTATCGGACTCCTCAAAGAACGCATCACTAAATGGAGAAGGAGACTCGAGCACACGATCCGGAGTAGAGTTATCTTTCAAAGATTTGATATTAGAAATAAGACGATGGACGTTTAATAATTTCTCACGAAGAATAACGTCTTGGACTTGAAAAATATCTTCTAAGTCAAACTTTTTCTCCTTATTGTCTCGACTTCTTCTAGCTATGTACTCGAATGCTCCTCAAAATCATCGTCATCATCGAAGTTATCATTTGGATCAATCGGCTTCAACAAATTCCGGTGTATTGGAGCAATATGGGCAAGTTCACCGGCCGAACTTCTCGTGAAGGGTCGATCTTTAGAAGAATAACTATCAAAGTATCACGGTTAAAACAAAGATTTCACAAAATCGGAATCACATTATTCGACCAATATCACCAAATAGGCACATCACACGGATCGTCGGAAATACCCTCGAATTCACTTGGGATTGGGACAAGGTTCTCAAACACCTAGACTTTATTACTTCGTCCGATTCCGTTGCCGGAATAGTGTCGAGATGCTCATCCCCCATTTTAGAGAATTATCGGGCTCCTCGATCGGTAAGTCGGTTGTGATTGCTAAAGGAATATAATCATCCTCGTCATCACAAGTAACAGAAAGCATGTAACGACAGGGCAGCAGCCATACTTTTTCTCTCTTCGTAAGCTTTCTCCTTTTTTCGAACTTTGCTTCCCCATACATTAAAATCTTGCTTAAGCTTATGAATTGTAATCTCACAATCTCTCTCATATTCTTCATCAATCTCCTCTCCTCGAAATCTTCTAATTCCTAAATCATTCGTGATTTCTTTAATTTTGCGATCAACCAATTGCTGCTCATGCCTCATTTCCTCGATACTCATATCCCCTTTAACCGTTTGTTCTTCCGCGATTTGTTTTTTTAATTCCGTTAACATTCTTTGATCTCGTTTTAATTCTTCAAACTCTTTAAGAATTTTATTAAGAGCTTCTTGACGATAGACGGATTCCTGCGGAGGTTGTGGGTGGTTAAAACCGGAATAATCATAACTCGGATTAGGTTCATAGCAAGTTTCATTGATCGGTTGACATTGATAATCAAAATGAGGACCTCCGCAATAAGCACAACAAAGATATTGCTGAGAAAAACTTGGTGAATTTTGTAGATAATAATTATCACTAAAGTTTTGATTGTAACACGGCTCCTGTTCATAGACAAACGGGAACTGTGGAGGACAATCATAACATAGAGCATTATTTCCACAAACTTCACACAGTTCATACTTCAACATAAAAATGAAAATTATAATTAATACTCGAGAATAAAATAACGACCTGAAATTGACGGATTGTCACACTTTGAAACATGAGGTAATGAAAAGCATGATGGATCTAAACTTGGGAGAGTTTGTGGGATTTCATTAATGGTTTGATTGCATGGCTCTGGTTTAGAAATGATCTGATCTCTTGGTGGACAATTATAACCGAGATAAGCACCTTTACCAAAAGATTTACAAATGCATTGTCGACAAAAAATTCCATCTAATGAATCACCGCACTCGTAACAACAATTTTGGTCAATCTGTGGAGGACCTTGCGAAGATTTTTCACCGGGGTCTTGATTGACAACGCATGGCTCTCGAAGAGCATTAACACCGTTGGTATTGTCGTCGGACGATTCAGAAGTATTTTGAAAGTCTTGGAAAATTCCATTTTTAACACAATACGCAAGCAAATCTTCATCGAATTTCTTTTGTAAAAATGCACATCCACGACAACTCGGACCATCAACCGGGGTTCCACATCTTGCACAACGCGGAGAAGGTACAGGTTCGGGAACAAGTACCTTGTCTTTAAGACTCCCTATCGAACAACATTCTTTAGTGTACAATCTTCCACAAGTCGAGCATTCCTTAATTGCGTAAAGAGGATTCAAACGATGAGACGCCATAAGAATTAAACAATTAAGAGGATAAGAAGAAAGAATTAAACGGATAAGAGGAAAAAGAAGAATATTTTTAGGTTTTGAAAATAATACATAAGGAAATAAAAATATTTTTGGATTTTTTTTTAATATTTATAAACGAAAAGGAAAAATAAAAATAAAATAAGAAGAAAAATATTTTTGGATATTTTTATATTTAATTAGTACGAAAATAAACTTTCCGAAGAAAGGATCTTCAAGGCTCGAACACGAACAATCTCGTAGAAATCACTACACCTTTCCCCGGCAACGGCGCCAAAAATTGATTCGTCCAAATCAATACATATAATATATATGTAATATATATATACGTACTAATAAGGAAGATAATCAATAATAGTATAGTTAAGTATTACCGTCAGGTTCTAGAAATTTACTTTTAACCAAAGCGATATCTCAAAAACCTTCCGGGTCGTTTCCTTGACGAGAGATGAATGGAAATCTACGTTCAAGTTGTATATATTTTTTATTTTTTTGATTTATGGACTTATGACAAAATTTAACTTTCGAGGACGAAATGATCTTCAAACCAAATCGAACAAACTCAAAACGAGGAATCGCTCTACACAAGTTCCCCGGCAACGGCGCCAAAAACTATTGTCAGTTTTATACACACGTAAAATTTAATATAAAATTAATATAATCCCGAGAGTATTAAGAAAGTTACCAAGTTACCCTTATAAAATTCACTCTCAAAAATCATATATATATATACAATAGAATACGTATAATAAACCGGGCAAGTATGGTCACCCGTACGTTTCCCGCAATGACTCGGCACTGGAAACCTTGGTTTAAAGTTTTGGGATCCTTGATTTTGAATTAGAAAAAGATATTTCGATTTAATTATTCTACAAAAATTAAAGGCACAATTAAACAACTAAATACAAATAAAACTAATTTACGAAAGTAAATAAAATGCGACATTTATGAAAAACAAATGCAACTTAAAACTTAAAAAATGTAAACTAGAATTCCTAAACCTAGATTAATCTAAAGAAAGATTTTTTAGGAAAATTAAAAAAATTTTTTAAAAAGCTAAATTCGAAAATGTTTTTTTAAAAATATTAACTTAAGCAAAAATTAAAAAAATACATTATTTTTTATAAAGAACAAAAAAAAAAAGCAGAAAAACGTTTTTTATAAAAAAGCCCCAAATTAAACAATTAAATAAAAACTAATTTAACTAAATTAAAATTTGAAAACCTAATTATTTAATTAATAAAAACTCTTTATAAAAACTCAAACTAAAATACCCAAACACATGGTCGGAAATGACTTAACCGAAAAGGAGAGGGTTAGCGGGGTAACAATTAAGTTTAATAAAAAAAACACAAAGTTTACTAAATACAGATGTAGTCCCCTTAACCTAGAGGACGTACAAACTTAACAAACAACTAACTAATGACAAACGATGAAAAAAATAAAAGGACTAACGATTAAATAACAAGGACTAACAGTGTAATTGTTAAATACTAACAGAAACCTATGAAAATTGGACAAACCAACCCCTGAAACACTTAACAACAACAAATCAGCATCACCTTTTTTAATCAAAAACACTTATTAACTACTTTTAGGAACTACTAAAAACCTAACTCAGCATATTTAAAATAAGGCAGTAAAAGCTCATCAGCTTATAAGCTCTTAGCACTAGATTTCTACCCTCAACTAAATGAACAAAGCTAAAGCCTCAGTGCATGACAAAATATAATCTACTTAAAATAATAAAGCCCCCCCAAACTCAAACAATTTTAGGCAATATCTAAACAGCTTATTTAACTACTTATATAACCAACAGCTTATTAAAAGAAAGAAAGAAAACAAATGCCAACTTAAATAAGGTGTACCTTAATTCAGTAAGAACAAGTAAGCAACAAATAAGCAGTGAGGCTTACGGCTTATTCACATAAGCTCATATTCACACAAACACAACCTAATCAGTCCTAATTGGTTGAACCCTCAACCTAACCCCTGATACTCAGCCCCAACCAATGCCCAAGTAGTATCAAGCCTTATCAAATAACAGTAGTAATAAACACCACACACTCCTCGACAGAATTTAAATGAAATATGATTTATAAAAAAAAAACATATATTTAAACTAAATAAAGTGCTTACAATACGAATTTGAAATATCATGGGAGATTGAAATTACAATGAAAAAAACTACTAACAATCGAATCAAATCAAAAGATAAACTAACAAAATATAAAACGATGTTCACCTTGTTTCTAGACGTTCTCCTTGGATTGATATAATAAGAGAGTTCAATGCTTTATCACGTAAAGGTATTGATCTTCTTTCTCACATGAAAAAGAAAGTGGGTAATGGCGATAACACGTCCTTCTGGAATGACGTATGGATTGCTGAAGTCCCTTTGAAACTTTTGTACCTGAGGTTGTATGCGTTGGAGTTATATAGGCATTCTAGTGTTGCGGTTAAATTGAGGGATCGTTCTCAACCCCTCGTGGTGGGATAGAAGAAGAACAACTCCAGCTCCTCCGTGATAGTACTTCTACTATTCTCCTTCCGAGCATTAATGATAGATGGATTTGGATGCTTGAGTCCTCTGGAGATTATTCGGTTAAATCGGCACGTTCTTTTATAGATGACTTGTTATTGCCAACGGTGGGAGTTCCTACTAGATGGGTAAATATCGTCCCTATCAAGATTAATATATTTGCATGGAGAGTTGCTTGGATAAATTGCCCACAAGGTTGAACTTGTCTCTTCGTGGAATAGATATCCCTTCTATCATTTGTCCTAATTGTAGTATTGCTGTAGAGTCTACTTCGCATCTCCTCTTTTCATGTCATCTAGCCCGTCAAATTATGCTTAAAGTGGCTCGTTGGTGGGATTTGGAGGTTCATGACTTTCATTCGTATGGAGATTGGCTTATTTGGTTCAATAATCTTCGCCTTCCTAAGCGTCTCAAGGAGGTGTTAGAAGGCGTTTTCTATGTCATGTGGTGGACTATATGGAAGTTTCGGAACATGGTTTTGTTTGGGCGAAGTCAACCACGCATGGATCTTCTTTTTGATGATATTATTTTGTTGTCGTACATTTGGTGTTCTAGTCGATGTTATTCTAATTTTGATTGGGTTACTTGGATGAAATATCCTAGTAACATTAGTTTGTAATTTCTCCTAGCTCCTTGCTAGTTTTTAATAATATCCGTCGTTAAAAAAAAAAATACCTTCTTTGGTTATAAATTAGAGGTGTTCTACATCCACAAAATGTTTACAAAAAAATTTCTTACAAAATGATTTATCATACATTCATTGAGAGTTATGAATGTAAAAGGTAGAGAGAAAATTGATTAAGATTAATTTGATTGGTGACAAGTCATTTTGTGAAACTTTGTTTGTAAAATTTTTGTCAATAGT
This sequence comes from Tanacetum coccineum, assembly GCA_026074375.1. NCBI lineage: Eukaryota > Viridiplantae > Streptophyta > Magnoliopsida > Asterales > Asteraceae > Tanacetum > Tanacetum coccineum. The sequence goes on from BQNB010024822.1 coordinate 13,217, forward strand.
TTTACATGAGTATCAATTATATATGAGGGAAGCAAATTAGATTCGTTCTAGTAGACAAAAAAAAAACACATATACTGACTCTTGTGAAAACGCTTTTGAAACAAAAATCATATCTTAAACACTAAACTTGTATAACTGGTACGAGTTGACTTGATGGCACGTGTAACAGAACACTCCTAATATCATATAATTTTGATTGAGAACATAACGAACCATATACGCCAAACAGTAGCTAGTCTGAAATCGAGGCTTTGAAAGATGCATTTTGCGTACAATGTGTTGTTGAGAAGTACTAGTATATGTTTGTTCCGTTTTGATCTTATAATTCATCTGGTTTTTAACTTGTAATTTCTCTTCTGGTTGATTTGCCTTACATGTCTCATATTGCCACTGCTTTACAAAGTAAAACAACCATATATCCAACCACAATGTGAATGCTAAGATGATGTTTCCTTGTTGGGTTTTATTAAGATACAATGTCATATTAATGTTTTAACGCAATTAAGTCAATTTCAACCATGTGCTAATTGTTTGGTTGTTCACCCTTTGATGTTACGGCCCTCCTATATAAGATATAGAGTAGCGCTATTTAAATTTTAATCCTATATAACAAGATCACATGCTTCATGCTTGCTCTTCTTTACAACGAACGATAACAAAATAGATCAACCAACACACAAACATACACACGTATGTATATCAGTATGGGTATGTTTAGCGAAACGGCTGGAGCCGGGGCTTGGGCTAAAGCTGAAGTTGAGCTTATATTATAAGCCGGAAGTTGTAGCGTATATTTTTATAAAGCTCGTTGACGAATTAGTTGAAGTTAATGTTAGCAAATAAGTATCCTATTTCGATATTGGATATTTCTCTATAATTGTGGCTTAACATATTTAATGCATTAGTATATTTGTACATTATATATTGTAGATTTATATGGGTAATATTAAGAGTAATTAAATAATGTTTTACAAAGTGTAAATAGAAATAAGACCAAGTGAGAGAATGTTAGCATATTACATATTATGGCCTTAATCTATTTACGTCTAATATATTTGTACATAATGTGATTGATTTATTTTAGGTAATAATTAATTAATTACCATAACGTGACTCTTAAATCTTGATGGGAGATTTAACTAAATAAGGATTATATTATGTATTATAATCTTTACCTAAACTAGGAGTTGATCCCTGCCAGACTTCTCTTATAAATAGAGGATTATTCACCTCATAAAATACACACAAACATCACGATCTATCACTAAGAAGAGATGATTAAGTAGAAGATCTTCATCCTACCGATGTTCTTCGTTCATGGTGATCTCATCTCTCGCATCGAGTAGTTTTAATGTTATGCTAAATATTATTTGATCGTTCATATTATGATTATATGTTTCTTGGGATAATTAATCAACAGCTAAAACATATTAATGTAAAATCGCATAAAAATACATCAAATTAAATTAAGATATATTTACAGCTTTTGCTTGATAATCCGTTATATTTTAAAGTGTATTTAAGTAATTTAACTAACTATAAGCCTCATAAACCCGTTTAGAACTAGCTTGAGCTATAAAGGCTTATAGCTTATAAAATGTTCCAAAAGTCTGTGTGACAAAGTTTATTTTAGCAGTTGAAGCCCTAAAACCGTTTTAAGCATTCAAAAAGCACAAATATATTAGAGCCTCGGGTACCATAACATTTGGTCCGCGCTAGTCCTAGGTGGAGGCTCCACTCCCCCCCCTCGGTTTGAGCCAGTTGGATGGTGAGTTAACTAGCGTGAGCTAATTGAAGATTGGGATTTTTTGCTTTTTTCCGATTTAAAAGAGTTATTTGGTGTGTGTTTGTGAAGAAGATGATGGTTTTGAAATTTTTTTCTTTTTTTAAATTAAATTATAAAGGGTTATGTAATGGCCTCTTGAAAAATGGTTGTGTAATGAGACTTTTTAAAAAATAAATTATAGAGGGTTTGTAACTTTTTATTTTTTTGTATTTTTAGTTTTGTAACTTTTTTTAAATGTTATTTGTATTTTTAATTTAATGAATACGAAATTAGCTCGTTTAAAAAAATAGGAAAAAAAATAAGTGTTAAAAAGTGAAAACTAACATGAAAGAGAAGGTATTTTTGATGTGTTGAGTGAGTTGTGTGCCAATTTTATGTGACACTGAGATGACACACTTACTTGAGCCCGTGTGTGCCATGATACCGTGTACTCTTATGTCAACATAATTATTCAATGACTATAATTTAGAATACATATAAAATATATGATTTTTGCAAATATTTGAGCCCACCCTTTGGGTTTGTGGTTGAGGATGACGTCCATGTAGACATGTCTTTTGTAAAGGAAAGCTGGAATAAAGTCACAAAGACTGGTTTGAGCTAGACTATAGAATATCTGTGGGACGAGTATAGTGACCAGCACATGCATTAAGACAATGGTATAACTTGACGGTAACATGCTAATGAACTAAATAGTTACGAAACTTATAATATGGAGTACTTATTAAAATGCCAAATACCAAATGTCAAATAGCTAAGTTGGTTTGGAGGGAGAAAATTTTGCGAAAAGAAGTAGTCACGTCAATTTTCTCTCTCCTATCACTTCGACTCACTCACACTCATCATTCAACCTTAGTGGTGAAAACTAACTCACCGTTCGTACCCTTTTTTATTTAAATAATTTTATTCATAAACTAAAAACGTAAATATAAACGTAAACGTACAAAATTAATAAAACGTAAGACGTACTAAATTAAAAACTTTTATTCATAAATAAAAAACATTACATACACTTCGAATATTAAAAATATCACAATTAAAGCTAAAATTAAACATTACGAGACAAGTGTTCGACCAAATCGGCTCGAAGGTTTTGATGCGCCTGTGCCGATCTGATGTGCCTCATAAATTGGCGCACTTGTTCTTCGGATCGTTCAAGGTCGTCCGGTTGATATGCTTCCTCCGGGAGTCATGTGGGAGATATCGCAACTCCTTTGAATTTTTGAATCATATTATGTAATATGATGCATGTGTACATCATATTCATTATTCTTTCTTTTTTCAGCGCTTGTGTGGGATTGGCTAGTATGACCTATTTCTTCTTCAGAACACCAAACACCCGTTCCGCATCTTTCCTTGCGGATTCGTGCTTTAGCTTATAAAAAATTCGCTTGTTGTCATCATCAACTGGTTCAGGAATCGTCTTAACGAGTGTCGCTAATTTCGGATATATCCCGTCAACAAGATAATATCCCCATAGGTAAGTTACGTCGTGAGCCACAAAAGGAATCGTTGGTGCTCGTCCGGTTTTGAGATCGTTAAATAAATGGGATTGATATCAAACGTTGATGTCGTTGTTCGACCCAACAACACCAAAGAAAGCATGTCATATCCATAAGTCTTGCGACGCAACAACTTCCAGCAAAATGAACGAATTCGGACCATGATCACGTCTAACATATTGCCCTTTAAAGGCGTACGGACAACCAAACCACTCCCAATCCGTACAATCAAGGCTTCCTAACATCCCTGAAAACCCGTGCTTTTCTTCGTGATGCCAATAAAGTTTTACTACATCAGGCACCGTGGGTTTCCTCAAATACTCAGATCCAAAATTTTCCATAACAGAATTACAAAAATGATCAAGAGATATACGTGAACTTCTCTCACTCATTTGCTGATATTCATCTAGAAAATCAGCATTAATGCCGTACTAGACGAGTACCCGTGCACGCACGGAAAATCCCTAACGGCCGATAATTAAGGATATGCAATATTGTGGTACGTTTTTCATGTAACGTTCAAACATAATACGTGAA
>BQNB010024822.1:17321-48486 GCA_026074375.1 Tanacetum coccineum
AGGACTTTGATATCAGAGTTGCAGAAGCTTTGAAACATATGCTTGAACTTTCATGATGTCATTTGATGTATTGGTCGAGTATAAGCACGCGGTCATGAAATAGACTCCACTGGTACGAGGTATCTCCATCTCCATCTTTACTTGAACCTGTCATAAAATAGTTAACAATAAAGCGTGTGGACGAATATGGCTTTGTCATTCGCCCGAGTTTGGTTAGATTAACCTCTAGATCCTGTGAGGACCGACTTGTGATCAGGTAGATTCAATCTTAAAAAGAATCTCCTTGACAGGATTTCTAGTATAAGTGTCAGATCTTCCATTTATGAACATCATAATCACCTAACTTGCATGTTCTCTTAATTGGAACGTCTCAAAGCAGACATCACGATAAGAGTGAATCGGTTAGCTACTATCTTACCGATTGAAGAGGAAAATTGATTTGAAAATTAATCGACTTGTCACTTGATTTAATAGAGGCTCTCTAACCAGGCTCTGATACAACTTGTAGGTCCAGCCCTAGATAGATCTTTAAGCCCTTCAAGCCTATTAAGGTTGTAGAGTACTTATGTAATCACAAGCAACTCTAAGAGAGACTCTAACAAATTAAACTATTGTTTACGCGGAATATAAACAACAGAGTTAAAGAAGAAGAATTACTCAAACAATGATCCTCTATGGATCTTTTCTATTAATAATAAAAGTGTTTTTCGATCGTCCTTTCATCTATGACCGTAGGTTTCTTAAATACTCATGAAACCCTAACAACCTCTTACCTAAGACTCGCTAAAGAGATAAGTATTATCACTTCCTAAGATATCTCATGCATATACTTATCACTAACTAACTATAATATTATCTCGGAGTAAGCATAATACTACGAGGACTAATATTGTTCTACCAGCAGGAATAACTTTTGATCTGCCAGCACTAACTATAACATTATCCTTACCAGTAGGAACTACATACCTACCAGCAGGAACTTTTATTCTACCAGTAGGAACTACATACCTACTAGTAGTAACTATCTATTACAATATTCCTAACATTTGTCAATAATTTTATGAAGCTTAATTAACATAAATATTATTGTTTTAGAAACCAAATAAGAAGAAATGTGAATTATGGGACTGGTTTAATGAAGAACTTGATTCTGATTGGTATAGACTTCAATTGAATGAGATGTATCTTCTGCTGAATCCCAATGAAAGGCTTTTCCTACAAAATGAAATGACCCGTGCACAAAGGATTAGGCATTTACAGCAAGATATCAACCATGGTCTTGCCCGCTTGACTTTTTGGAAGTCAACATGTGCTTTGCTTATAATAGTGCTTGTTGTAGTGTTGGCAATGAAGTAAAAGTACTAGTAGTGCTGGTTAGAAGGGGATGGACTTTGTATGGGTTAATTCTAGTAGTAGTAGTAGTAGTAGTATGGGTTGATGTGTCAACCATTCATTATGCAGTAAACACTTGACAACAAAATTAAGTTTTGACTTCTGAACAAAAAAAAGTCAAGAGTTTTGAACAAAAAAAAGTCAAGACTTTTGAACCAAATAAGCAAATTACCAATTCATTATGCAGTAAAGACTTAAACCAATTAAGTCAAGACTAAAAGAAATGTAAACACAAAGAACCAAATACAAAAGACTAGAAATGTCTGATTTCATTAGGCAAACATAAAGTTCAAGCATGTAGAGGATAAGACCCATGTTTTTGGTACCACAAAATATTACAATATCACATGCCATCACATGTTGCACATACAAACATAATAAAAGACAAGATGTTTTGTCTCTTCACATGAAATTGGCTAACAAAACCTTAATAAAATAGATACATAACTAGAGTGAGAATGCCTTGTTTGCCGTAGATCCTTCACCATTTGGGCCAAAACCTATTTTCTTCATCTTCTAATTAAAGATCCTCTCAGATCTTCCTCTATTCTTATGCTAAATCCTAAATGGTGGCCAGCTGCACTTGGCTCTGCCACTTTCCTTTTCCTTCCTTGTTTCTTTAACTTTGATGGTTCTGTTACACTTGACTCAATTGTTTTTCCTGTTGGAGTTGTTTATGTTGCTGCTACACTTGGTTTTGTTGTTGCACTTGGTTCATCCACTGTAAGTCTCCAACCTGGTTGACCTTTATCAGTAAAAGCTTGTCCATGATTGGTAGTGACAATAGACTCTTATGGTTGTACATCTACATTGATACCTTCAACCCTTGTGCATGCAGATTTTAAAGGACTTAAGATATCATGGTTGTACCACTTCTTATTAAACTCAAACTCTTCCTCATCTCTTAATCTGTCCTGGCATTCCTTCTCATATCTTGCCTCTTCTTCAAGTGTCAATCTTACAGCCTCTTTATCAAACTCTTCTTGCATTGATTTTTTAGCTGCAATCCTTTTTTCATCCTCTTTAATAAGTAGCTGCTCCATGTACTAATGTTCCATATTACTCCTTATTTCATCCTCATTCATTTACTGTAAATTTAATCACTTAATCAACAAGATAAACATAACAGAATTCACCTTAATAAAAACTAAAAGTTTGATAGGTCAAGTATGCATACCTGTTCATCAACTAGCATATTAGTTCCACCATTTCTACCCCTACCACTTCTCCCTTGACCTCCACTACCTCTCCCTTTAAGCCTACCACTTCTACCACCTCTCCCTCTAGCCCTACCCCTTCCACCACTTGCTTGACCTCTTCTACCAATTGCTTGAACTCTTTCAGAACTTGCTTCACCTCTTTCATCATTTGCTTCACCTAAACCACCACTTGCTTCACCTAAACCACCACTTGCTTCACCTAAACCACCACTTGGTTTACCTAAACCACGACTTGCCTCACCTAGGACACTAATTGACTAACCTCTACCTCCCCTAGAACCTATACCACCACCTTTGTTGGATGTATAACAAGAATAGTTTGGTTCTCTCTTTCTACCAGAATGCTTCTTCATCTGTGGTGGCTTTGGCACAAGTTCCTTATCACAGTGTCTTATGTTATGTACTTTTTCATAGCAATTACTACAAGTAATTTGTCTACCAACCCTACTAACATGTAAATTATTTTCACACTTTTCCTTGACTCTATTTTTCTTTGGTTTGCATGGCATCCTTTTAACAATGGGGTGGCAGTAGTGGTTGATTGGGTTGTTTTTTCCACATGTTACTACCATGGATTGGCTTTATACTAAACTGGTAAGCCTCAAACCACCTCTCTTGGCTGTACCAGTGATAAACCCCTTCATCAGGTTCCTTATTTAAGAACAAGTATGCTGCCATGGAATGGACACAAGGAATACCTAATAGTTCCCACAACATACACATACACTTTTCAAGTGTACATTAAGTCCAAAAATTTCATCACCTTTCCTCACCTCTAGCTCTTGAAAACCACTTAGAATCACAGTCCAAAACCTGTATATATGACAGTTAAGTTAGTATACATAAACTTAACATATTGGTCAAGGTAAGACAATGTTTTTAAACTTTAATTGTACCTTTGTTCTTCTTTCATTGCCTCTAATCTCTTTTTGATAGTTGGTGTGATCCTATCTTTCAAGTTCATAGAAATTGTATTCATCTGTACCAATCTTTGCATAATATAGAGCCTTATGTCTTCTAGAATTATGATGATTGGATTTGTTCTTTGAACAAGTCTTGCTCTGTTGACACTTTTTGCAATGCCATTTTCTAAGGTAATCATATGCCTCAGGATGAATGGCCTTGATTTGTTCCATCTTGTTGTAGAAGTTCTGTTCCACTGTTGTACCGGCTGCAAGCCAAAATAGTCTTTGTAACTGCACCCCACTTAACTTCTTTTTAAAATTAGCAAAAACATGTCTTGTGCACTTCTTTTGTTCAACATTTGGCAACCAATCAGAGACAACATCAAGTAACCTCTGTATCATGCAAAGATTTATGTAAGTTACAAATTTTAACTGTGCACCTTAAGTTATCCAAGATTTTTGTGTGTTACAAAATTTAACTATGTACCTTATGTGAATATGATATTATTGTTATTCCTGTTCAATGGCCCAACTCCAGGTTTTCTTGTAACAAGGATAAGAACCAGCACCAATTCTCATTATTCTCTACCTTAACCACTGCCCAAGCAATGAGGTACATCTAATTATTTTCATCCCTCCTAATTGCTATGAGCAACTCTCCTCTATAAGTGTGTTTAAGAAAACAACCATCTAACCTAATCACCCTTCTACAACCTGCTTTCCACCTATCTTTAAGTCTCTTAAAACATATATACATTCTTTTGAAGTAGGTATTCCCATATTCTGTTTCCTCAGCATCTATTATGCAAGTGGATCCTGGATTTGTATCTAAGATAGCCTGCCTATACTCCCAAAACCTACCATAATGCTCTATTAAACCTCCTTCAAAATCATACAATTCCCTCTATTTGGCTCTCTTGCATTGCCCAAGGCTGACATTAATGAGAAACTTTTCTTTAATGGTAGCCTTCATTTTTAACAAAGGAATAAAGGGGTCTGCAATTATCTATTTTGCAAAGTGATGTGCTATCCATTTATAGGTGACTAAAGAGCCTAGGTTGTAGTTTCTAGCACACTTATGTTCTGATTTAAGTGACTTGATTTGGAATGAGTTTTCAGTACCCATCCAAGATGATGATAACCTAAATCCACATAGTGGTTGGCCAATTTTTCTAGCAGATACAATTTTGGCTTTAGTCCACTTAATGGACAAATCAGAGTTCCTACTTGACCCCTCTATATCTTAGCTTGTTCCTTCACCTAGTTTACTACTTCTAGTTTTAACCTTATTAACCTTAAAAGTCATATTACCCTTCTTTTTAACTATTTTCTTGTTAGGTTTCATACCCTTTTTTGCATTAACATGTGCCTATGGGAATAGCTGTTTCTTAGCTTTTACCCTTTTGGAATTGTACACTGCACATATTCCTATTGACCATGTGTAAATCTTCACTATTAGGAATATGTTCATTCATGAAACCTCTAAAATTACCATTGTTACTACAAAGCTTAGTCATAAAAGGGTCATTGGTTGTTATGTTCTTAATCACCACATCATGTTCTCCCTCATGAAAAAAATCAATATAATCTATAACCTCTTTATCACTAGGAAAATAAGCATCACTAGAATAACCAGATTCATAATCTATACCCTCTGAATTTTTTAAATCCATAGCATTATACCCATAATGTTCAGAATACAAATCAACTGCCAATTTGCTTTCATACCCAACCCTTATAAACTCTTAAACATCAGCATCATTTTTCAGTTCACATAATCCTTGTTTTAATGTTTTCCTAACTTTGCAATAATACAAATTATGAATAGGGCTATGAACTAACTTTCTAACAATTTCACGTAAATTATCATACGACATAACTTCAAAGTCGAAATCAGTTAATTACTTTTCATCACCATTAATATAGGAAAAGGATACGGTGAGAATATACCATCGTGTTTTAAGTTGACTGTAAAAACATGATTTTTATCCTTTTTACCTGAAATTAGGTTAAAAAGAGTTAGTATTCAATTATAAAATTTTAAAACACAATCAAACTTATTCTAAGTGATTGTTAACATTACCTTTATTCATGGTTAACTTGGATTGAAACAATTAACTGAATTGGATCGATTATGAAATTATGGTTTTTTTTAAATTGGGGGAAATAGATGAGTTTGATGCGTTTTATTTATGTGTTGACTAAGTTAGGTTAGATAATTTAATAGGGTAGGTGGACCCTGATGTGGCAACAGAATTAGTGAGGTGGAACATATGAGGAGTAAATATAAATCAAAATTCATTATTATCGGCAAAATAGGGTGACGTGGCGGTTTTTACTCAAGGGTGACCGGCTAAAGACGATTAGTTTTGAGAAAGTTTGTAACTTTTGCACAAAATATAAAGTTAGGAAGGTCATAATGATACTAAAAATACCATTTTGGTAATATGTAGAAATTTTAGAAAGTACGTTGGTAAATAATGACTTTAACCCTAAGAAAAACAATAAATTCTTTTATTGTTTGGGAACAATTGATAATAACTAAAACTTAAAAGTAATGAACTAGATTGATTAAAACTAAGGAAATGTTTACGTATGGTACGTATTGGGGTGGAGGATAGTCAGTCGTTTGGTTTCCCACGTTTAGTAAGGACTCCGAGGTATGACCGAAGTAAAGAGTCGGGGTAACACTCACGATGACTATATGAAGTATTAGATTATTCTAAGGGAGAGAATAATCTAAGTAGTCTGAATGGTCAGAACAGTCTGGGCCATTTATGAGGGAAATAGCCTTGTATTTATAAGGATAGACCTAGGGTTACATACGTCTCCTTTGATATGATCCAAGGGTTGCAGGATGGTCCACATGGTAGACACTAGAGGGAGGAGACAAAGAGGACACAGGGATGCTCACCTTGGTTCGGTTACGTCATGGTCTGACACATAAACGTTAACATGTGCTTTTGCGCACGGTTAGCAGCACTACCTCATTGTCGAATGAGGTAGTGATACGTATTGTTTGTTGATATATCAACTGGGAGAGGATACCAGCCTTGTGGCTACCTGGACGCTCTTGTTCGGGCCGATGCCTCGCTTGGGAAGGTACTTCCTAGGTGGGTTGTATTTGTCCTATAGCCTCATTTGGGTTTTGTCATGGGCCTTTTCCGAGTGTATGGTCCTTAGCTTGTTGAGTTGGACGTCCCATGCACTATCAAGTCCCTCAGTCCATAAGTATATAGATTGCTAGGATCTATTGTGATGGAATCTTGTCCTAAAGATGGAGCTTGCTCATTCGAGTCCCTAACGAGACACTTTTCTCCTTAGCTTCAAGGATCATGTAATGTATCCCTAGTTTAACGAGGCACTTTTCTCCTTAGCTTCAAGGATCACTTTTCTCCCGAGAATTGTTTTAAGTTGTTATCGGATTATTTGCTTGTTTTTGGTGCTGTTTGTTTGCTTAAACGTGCTTAATTTCTTGAATTTTTGTGTTATGTGTCTGCAAGTACGCCGCACTTCTTTTGAAGTGCACCACACTTACCCTGTTTCATTTGAATTTTTGCCACGTAAAACCTGCAAGTACGCCGTACTCATTTTCGAGTAAGCCGTACTTTTTTCTATGATCAAACTTGTTTCTTAACTGATTAGTATCAGTGCTTTAAAAAACCCAAACTCCTTTCTTAGGTTTCATAATCATTTGATTATAAGCCTTGTAAATTTGTGAATATTTAGTTTATTATCTTATTCTAAAAAAACCAAAAATGTTACAGTTCTTCTCGTTTTGATTTAGCTATTGCATTTATTGATCTATTTGCTTAATGTCATTTATGCATTATCTGTTTATTTGTCATAATCTGCAACGTAAAAAATTAATCAAAAATATAAAAATTTTCAGAAAAACCGGCGTACTTTTACGCTGCACTCTATTCAAACCCATAAAAATCGCTGTACTTTTCTTAAAGTACGCTGCACCTATCTATCTAAGCCAAAAATAAACTTTTATCCATTTATCCTAATTTTCTATATATAATAAAATTAAAATATATCTAATATATAAATATATAAAATATAAATATATATAGATAAAAATTATTTACATTAGTTTAAAGATTATCATATTAGGCTTAATTGAATAATAGAAATAATAATAATAAAAATGTCTTTTTGCTAAATGCTTAACGTATGTATAAATCCACGATCTTTGAAAAAAACAACTCGTAAAACTATTATCTAAATTAAATAAAAATATGAAAAGAAGACTTGTAAAATTAAAACTATCCAAAAAGAATCCATCGAGAGCGAAGTACTCAAATCTTCAACTCAACATTCCTCCGTTAATGATGTTTTCATCTTAAATACATCCGAAGAGGATGTCGAACCCCAACCCAATTCACCACTCCAACAAATAATAATTATCGATCCTGATGATCAATCCATGTGGGAAAGTGCTAAGACTTTAGCACAAATTCCTAATTATGTTATTGTTCAACCCGATGTTAATGACAACTTTGTTATCAATAATATCCACTTGAAGATGATTTGGAAAAATAAATTCGATGGTTATCTGCGGGCCGATCCGCATTACCACATCCGTGAATTTCTCGTAATATGCGACATATTTAAATATGGTAAAACTCAAAATGAAGCTATCAAGCTTTTGATGTTTCCACTATCCTTGTGCGATAAAGCTAAAACCTGGTTTAACGCACTTAATGAAGAGTCGATAACATCATGGGATCATATAAGAAGAGCTTTTATAAGCAGATTCTTTCCACCCTCGTTATTTAACCGTCTTTTACTTGAAATCAGAAGTTTCTCTCAAAACGTATGTGAAATTCTAATTGACGCTTGGTTACGACACAAGAACATGCTTAAAAAATATCATGAAATGGTCTGACAAAAGGAACTATTATTCAAATATTTTATCATGGTCTAGGCGAATCCACTCAAGCAATCCTGAACGGAACTGCCAGAGGAATATTCCTCAACAAAAGTCCAAATCAAGCTTTTCAAATTCTTGAGGACAATCTCAAAATGAACATCATCAAGAATATGTTGCTTTTGCCAATGGAAGTAATAATAATAATGATAATTCTCGATTAATAGAAAAATTAGAGGCTCTAACTATAAAAATAAATTCTCAATTTATAAGCTTAAAAGAAGAATTACAAGATATGTGTAACAAATATTATGACCATAGAGATAACCACGCTTCTAAAAACCGCATGAATGATGGCATGCCAATGTGTGAACGCCATGAAGCAAATTACATCCAATCTTGAGGTTTTCAAAACCAAAATTCTCATGACTCGTATTGTCGCCAACCCTAATATGATCAACCTAAATCAAATAATGATTCTGAAAAATCGCTCACAGAATTGATAAACGATGTGAAATATGATCTCAGTGATTTCAAAAGCTATGTCCGTAGCAAGGAAAATTGATCATGATAAACTTTTTGACAGAGACGATGGTAAAACCACCGGTGTTTTACCCAACAAAAAGTCTAAAACCGTCAACCAAGAACTTCAAACTAAAACAGATCTCAAAAAATCAATCACCAAATTCTTGGATGGTCAAAGAGTTGCAAATATGTTTGTCAAGAACAATGTTAATGATATGATCCTAAAGATGAAGCAAAACAAAAATAATTTTCAAAGTATATTTAAAAACATGGAAAGAAAAATAGATGAGTGGGCGAAGTCTCAAAATCACATATCTTCTGAACGAACCGATAGGACTGGTCCACCACCTCCTATCATCGTTAAAGATAAAATCAAAAAAGATAAACCTAATAAGACATCGAAAAGGGGATATTACGTGGTCAAACAAAAGAATATCCATTCCTTGAGTACATACTAAAAATACCATACCCTTAACGTTTAAAAGTGGATCATTCTCACTTGAACCGTATCGTCAAGGAATCTAAAATCAAGTTGTACTACAATAATAATAATAATAGTAATAGTAGTAATAGTAAATAATAATAAAAAATTTAAATATATTTTATCATCTATAAATATATATATATAGATATAACTATCTTATATCATTTTTATATATATTATATAAAAACGAAAAGGGTAAAATCCATAAATGCTTAATGTACTGTCAAAAAATACTCATTCTACATACTTTACTTTTTTTATTGTTATTCTTCTTACTAAACTTTGTATTTCTTTTCATAATACATAACATTAATTGTTTGTTAAGGGTATTTTAGTCATTTCTCACATCTGCATCTTCTACCTCTCAATACCATAATTATCGGTGAAAAAATCCATTACCTGAACCCAAAAAGGAGAAAAAACAGAGGTTATAGACTTCCTCCATCCCATGAAAATATAGCAATGCTCGTAAACTATTATCCTAAACGCTAAATGTAAGATAATCAACAGAACATGCTTAACTCAAAAGAGCAACAGTAATATTTCCATATCTCTGAAATGTTTACAATTTGACGTGCATTCATTTCTAAGAGCTATTCGGCCCATTTAATTATCAATTCCTAACCATGCACATACTTTGAATACATCTTTAAAAACACTTTAAGCGATTTACTCTGATCAGATTTACATAATTACATGGAACTCCAGAAAGAGACATAGCAAAATGTCATTCTTGTTGCGATTTTCATGGGATGGAGGCATTCTATAACCTCTGTTTTTTTCTCCTTTTTGGGTTCAGGTAATGGGTTTTTTCACCAGAAATTATGATGTTGGGAGGTAGAAGATGAAGATGTGAGAAATGACTAAAATACCCTTAACAAACTATTAAATATATGTATTATGAAAAGAAATACAAAGTTTAGTAAGAAGAATAACAATAAAAAAGGTAAAGTATGTAGAATGAGTCTTTTTTGATAGTACATTAAGCATTAATAGATTTTACCCAAACGAAAAAGCTTAGCAGTCTTCGAAGTACGATGCACGCTGTACCTTGATTTTTATATCCAAAAAGAAATTTAACGAACTTTGTGGGTGTGTTCGCTGGAAACCCTCACGAGACTATAACTCGTCCACTCAGGACACCGCGGGGTTTAAAGGCTTGTTGCATACGCTAGATGCAATCGTGTTGCCTACAAAGTGCCCTTTAGTATTTTTCAATATTTATAGTTGTGTCTATTTTGCAGAGTTAATAAACAGGTGAAGCTTGGATTGGTGATGATAGCCTATCACTTTGTGACACCCGTGATCAAACCAAGTTAGTTTAACCAATAGAGTTAGCCTAACTAAGTGTTATGTGTTTTGAGTTGTGTGCAAGATTTAAATAATGCATTTGATAGTATGTGACAAGGTATATGAGTTGCAAATATGGTGTGAGAGGCTTCAATTTAAACATTTAGTCTATCATTTTGTTGGAAATGATGATTTTTGAGATAGTCATATTGTTGATCATAGCAACCGGAAATAGTTTATAAAAGTAAGCATCATAAATTTCGATTCAATGATATTAGATGAATTTTGATTCTAGGATTTAATTATATAGTGAGGAACAAAAATTATTTGAGGAAAATATATGTTTTATTTAGGGTATTAATGTGTAATTAGTCTAAGGGTTTCAAGTAAACAAGTTAAGAAAGTAACTAGGCTTTAAATAAAATTCAGGTTTTTGATAAATATGTAATATATAATAATAAAGAAAAAAAATATATGTATATGTTGACCAACCAAGGGGGAAAAAAGGAAAAAAAAGGAAACCGAATCCAACTAGGAGACCTCTAGGATTAGTATAAATACTCATGATATCCCAAATCCTAAATCACTTTTTCTCCCCCTCTCCTCTTCTTGGTGTCGATCGATCAAGGAAAGCAACAAGGGAAAACCATCAAAATTGTTTAAGAAATTCTAAGGTGTAGAATCATGTGTTTTGCGGTTAAAGGTTTTAGGTATAAACCCTAACTTAATCTTTACTTTAATTCAATTAATTGTAACTTTTTAATCGGTGGAATTAGGGTTTCATAAAAATTCAATAAACATGTTAGTTTGATCATTAATAATCAATTAGGGTATAATCAATATCGTTTAGATGCATTTGGTTAGGTTTAATTGTTGTTAAATTCAAAATTAAAACTGGGCAGATTTTTAGGTCAAGTTGTAAGTATCATAACTCGGTCATACGGATAGGTATTATTTATTTTATTGTGCCTAAAAATAAATACAGAGAGTCTACTTTCTAAACTTGGTGGTTTCGTGAATTAGAAGTTAGTGGAAGTCAGTCAAAATATTTTCACAAGATTCGTTGTCGAATCTGAATTTTTAGGTCAGAATTTGGGTTGTGTTTGTGAGGTGAAAAATCATATCAAAACATTTTTTTAATTGATGAAACTTGAACTGGAATAAGTTCTAGGTGTTTATGTATTTCTGGAATTTTTATATATTTTTTCCAAGTGTCTAAATAGGTCTGGTTAAGTCAAACGTTTTGGTGTGCAGATCAGATCCGAATCTGGATAGTTCGTGTTGTTGATTTTTTTAAAAATAATTAGACTATTTTTATTGGTTGAGAAAATTACAGTAGCTTCATAGCTCATTGAGATTGATGTCATCCGAATTTGGGCATCGGAAGAGGTCATTTAGTATTTTATAAAAATTCATAAAGCGACTTCAAAATTCTACAGAAAACTGAATATGTGAACATTAGTCTAAAGCACGATTAGAGTTTAGATAATGTATAAGAATCATGATGGGATGTTTATAAATATAACTTTGACATTAGTATCCATCGATTGAAAGGTTACATGGATAGGGCCGTAAATCCATGACCATGTGTAACCCGTTCATTTTGATTGTGTAAATTATTGCTTGGATTATTAGCGCGAAATTGTGAAGATTGAGGTGAGTTTCTCGTAGCCCCTTTTAAAATGTTTTCTTGGGGTGAAAATGGATACAAAATTATTTTTAAATTATTATGTTGTACTGTTTATGTGAGTTTCTCGTAGCCCCTTTTTAAAATGTTTTCCTGAGGTGGAAATGGATACAAAATGATTTTTAAAAAGTTTTCTTTGCTGTGATTAAATAATTTTGAATTATTTTATTTAGACATGGTTATATAGTTGTTATACGATACAATTGTGTGCAAGTTTACATGATACGTATGTGAGATACATGGATACATGAGTTGCTTGTGCCATTCCAACCAAAGGTGGTAACTCTTATTTTTTTTGAACGACAATTTTATTAAAGACTAGCAAGGAGCTAGTAAAAGCTACAAATTAATGGAACTAGGATTTTTCATCCAAGATACCCAATCAAAAGAAGAGTTGCATCGACTAGAACACCAAGTAAAAGATATACAGACAATCTCATCAAAGAGAAGATCTAAATGAGGATGATTGCTCCCAAACAAGACTTGGTTACGAAACTTCCAAATAGCCCACCATGTTGTATAACAAACGCCTTCAAACACATCCTTGAACCGCTTAGAGACTTGAATATTGTTTAACGAAAGAAGCCAATCGTCATAGAAGATAAAATCATGAATCTCAAATTCCCACCAACGTGCTACCTTAAGCATTAACTGACGAGCCAAATGACACGAGAAGAAAAGG
This sequence comes from Tanacetum coccineum, assembly GCA_026074375.1. Taxonomy (NCBI): domain Eukaryota; kingdom Viridiplantae; phylum Streptophyta; class Magnoliopsida; order Asterales; family Asteraceae; genus Tanacetum; species Tanacetum coccineum. Next base: position 30,383 of record BQNB010024822.1, read on the forward strand.
TGCGAAGTAGATTCTACTGTAATACTGCAAAGCGGGCATATAATAGAAGGAATGTCAAGACCACGAAGAGAAAGGTTCAACCTCGTGGGGAGCTTGTCCAAATAAACTTTCCAAGCAAAAATGTTGATTTTGATGGGAATAGTTTTAATCTATCTCGTAGGAACGTCCATCTTCGGAAGAAAAGAATCATCAATAAAATTACGAGCTGATTTCATTGAATATGCACCCGAAGAATCCAACTTCCAAATCCATCTATCACTAATATTAGGAAGAATAATAGAGGAAGTACTTGCAACAAGAAGCTGGAGCTGTTCCTCCTTAATGCCACCTCGAGGGGGTCTTCTAAAGGAAGCAAAAAGCATAGGATCACTTAACTTGGCAGCCACACTAGAATGTTTGTCTGCTTCTAACAAATATAACCGAGGATACACTTGCTTTAAGGGAGAATCAACAAGCCATACATCATCCCAAAAAGTCGTTGAAACACCATTTCATAATTTATTTTTAACAAGAGAAAGGAGATCAATACCATTATTAGATAGACATCTGAATTCGTGAACAATATCAAGCCAAGGAGATCTTCTAGAAAAAGTAAGAGGATTGTCCAGAGCTCCACGAACACCATGAATGGCTATAATAAATCGAGACCATAGAGAAGGACCATCTGAAATAAACCTCCAAATCCATTTGAAAAGAAGTGCACGGTTAAGAGCAAAGAAACTAGAGACACCAAGCCCTCCATTCTTCTTAGAGGCTAAGACTTTCTTCCAACAAATCAAAGAAACCTTTTTATCTGAATTTACCACTCCATTGAAAAATTTCTATGAGTCGATTCCATTTTACTAAGAACACCTTTAGGAACTTTGAAAGAGGACATGTAATATAAAGGCAAGGAGCTTAAAACCAATTTTATAAGAGTGAGGCGACCACCAATCAAAAGGGTTTTAAGCTTCCATTTTGATAGTCTAGAGGCTAACTTAGCAACGACATCCTCCCATGAGTTATGATAACATCAAATAGTTAATACATTTGAATATCAAACCCCCTATGAAAATGCTTATAAATATGTTATAAATGTCTGAAAATGTTACTTAATTGTTTTATTTAGTTTTCAGAGACCAAGTGAGAATTTTAGTAAAAGACGTGGGATTTGAACATGAAATGCACTAAAGTGAAGAGTTCAAGGCTTGTTATGGCGCAACATCCCTGAAGGATTACGCCGTAACATATTTTAAAGAAGAAATGAGTCATCACAACTTTTACGGCATAAAGCCTCTCCTACTTTACGCCGTAACATTCAAAATTCGTAGAAGATGATTTATCCAAGGCAGCGTTACGGCGTAACATAGGCGACAAGGTTACACTGTAACATCCTTTTAGCCTAGAAGATTGGAAGCCTACGTAGCAAGGTTACGGCGTAACGTCTCATAAGGGTTACGCCGTAACAGTTTTGAAATATATAAATAGAGCCCTCATCTGGCTCATTTATCATCGCTCACTTCCACACTTCACAACACAGTCTAAAGGGGTGAACCAAGCCCCCAACGTCTGAAGCATTTCACCAAAAGTCCAAGGGAGAAGTCACTTTACATAATTATTGTATTTAATCATTCGTAACATTTACTGTAAGAACAATGATGATTCTATCTATGTTTACTTTCATTAATTCTTGCATTTATGTTACCATGAGTGGCTAAGCACTCTTAGTGCTGGCCTAACCATGTAATTTCTATTGATATGATTATTGTTTCCTGTTCAATTATGGTTCTGTTAGATATCCTTATAGCCTTTCATTGATCCTTGTGTTTTGGTAGTATAGAGGGTGGCTTAGATCTTGTTAATCCTGTTATTAGACTTACCCTGTTGAACCTGGGATTAGTAGGGTACTAGGGTAGCTTGGCACCTATCCCTAATGTAGGAATTTACCATATTACCGCCTTTTCCATATTAAATACTTAAAAAGCATAGGAACTTGGTTCAGATGGGGTTAATAATCGGTTTAGATTATAGATTGGTCTTAAGGATAGTTGGGGATTAGCCACTACAAGCTTGGATGCCCTGCTCGTGTGATCATAGGGAAATGTGGGATCGTAGAGTAAGTATAGGACAGACCTCAAATGCCAATTTGGGTCTGTCGATATTAGAACCACTAATGGAACTTATAATTGAACATCGCACAAGAAAATGTAATCATAGCATTAGTAATGAAATGGTTAGATTAGCATGCTTTTCTCCCTGGATTCTTCTATCACTTTACTTTACTGCATTTACTTTTCTGTAGTTATTAAAATCAACTTTAAAACCATTTTCAAACGTGACATAATCAAATTAAAACTAGTAAACCTTAGCTCTTGGGACGACCTCGGAATTACCAAACTACTGCACTATATACGACCGAGTTCTCTGCCCGTTAGTGCGTGTATCGGTAGACGAGTTTTATAAATTTAAAACTTGGCATATATTTATTTAAAACAAGTTTTACGTAACAATTTTTTGGCGCCGCTGTCGGGGAGCTAAAATTAGTTATAATTTGAATTTCTGTGTATATTTTTTGAATTCTTTTGTAAATATGTTCTGCTAGTTTTTATTGTCAAATATGGAAGATGACGTTGATATCAACACACTCACCATGGAGCAATACCTAGCTCGGGTCCAAGACGACATTAGACCATGCGTGGTGAAACCCAAGATCGGCAACGACGTTGAGTTTGAGATCAATAGCAACTTTATGATGGAATTAAGACATAAACTCTTCAAAGGTACCGATGATGAGGATGCACACGAACATGTGCGGAGGGTTTTAAAGATCGCGGATCTTTTACTCCTGGCGTCCACTCTACATGTAAGTAATGCTTTAGAGTGTTTCCTATTACACTAAAGGGGGCAACCTTAAGATGGATAAACAGACTTTCATCAGGGTTAGCCACTACATGGGATCTTTTTGAGAAAGCATTCATCGGGCAATATTGTCCACCTCTTAAAACTGCCAAGAAATTAAAAGAAATCCGCAATTTCAAGCAAGAGGTGGATGAGCCGTTGTATCGTGCATGGGAAAGATATATTGATCTTTTATATAGATGTCCACAGCACGACCTAAACAACCAACAAAGGGTTCATATCTTCTACACTGGACTATACATACCTACTCGCATAATGCTCGACTTAAAGGAGTTCATTTCTCTGATGACACAAACTCAAGCCCTTAAATCAATACAAGTCATGGCCTACCATTCACGTAATTGGTATGATGAAGCAACCACTAAGGAAGGAATCGAAGGTAGCTTGGATGACGTTGATATAAAGCAACTTGATGAGAATATTCATGTTTTTCAAGTAAGTTCTAAAACTTGCGAAGGGATGCACTTAACCGAGGAGTGTACTCTCCGAAAAGAGGACAAGGCAGTTGAGCAGAACAAGTATATGAGATCCTTGGAGAAACCATCATCAAATTTTGTGAAGACTCAATTAAAGAACAAGCCACAGATGATGAATGGATTAGGAAATTCATCGAAAACATGGACTCAAACATAAGGGCACTTAAAACTACAACAAAGAACCTGAAGAAAAAAACTTATCAATTAACCCAAACAGTCCTCACTAATACAGGTGAAAAATTCAAGGCAAGAATGTCCATGGGTAAGGAGAACGTAAAGGAGACGGTTCCTCGTGACTTACCAGTTGTTCACACTTATGTACCACCCATGAAATTTCTAGGTAGCCCTTCTAGAACTCATGAAACTGTTTGCATGATGGGAATTCCAGAGGAAATTCATAAAATGAAAGCACAAGAGGATGAAGGGAACACGAATGAAGGTTAGGATATTATAGTCAAGAATGTAGATAGGTTCAGGCAAATACTCACACCTACCATACACACTTTACCCAACCTTGAACCAATGGTGAAATCGTATGTAATACGAGGACCAGTCCATGATAAGGAGAAAGTTGTAAAGGAAAAGGAACATGGTTATGATATTCCTCTACAAGATCACGTAATGCAACCTTTGACCCCTCAGACAGTTCACATCACACCACCCGATGACAATTATGTAGCACTGGCTACTAATCCTATTTTGAACAAGCATTTGAACGAGTTCGGGGAGGAATTTGCTAATAACACCAGGGTTTCCAAAAAGATAGATAGTAAACCCTGTTTAACGATTAAGGAGCCCTCATAAAAGACAGGATTTTAAGACCTTCATTCGGGAATTACTACACCAATTAAGCCAATCATCACACGAAACCAGTAAGGCAAAAAGGGAAATGAAATCTCATCAGCAGAATGGTTTTAATTTATCATTTCCCTACCCAGTAGCAAATTTACACCCACATTGTGTTCACTGCTACTCTCACATGCATTTGATTTCAAGTGTGGGGAGGAACACCCTATTACTTGGTAAATAAGGATAGAGTCAAGCTCGTAACTCAATCCAAAACAAGGGCTTCGTAGGAGGCACCCCATGCTTATCTTTTTATGTAGTGTAAATCTCTGCAAATTAGTTGGTTTTGTATTGTTCTAACTTCATTTTGCAAATTCTCACAGCAAGGAATTAGAATTTGAGGCCTTCTTGACCCGTTGTCATGTGGTAAAAAGGTTATGTCAACAGATATAATTACGGCGTACTCCTCTATAAGTTACGCCATAACCTTTCTTGATTCAAAATTTTAAACCACATGATTAATGCGTAACCAATCCTATGATTACGCCGTAATCTCTTTCGGAAAACCTAAAATGAGTTCAAAACATTTTCTAAACGTTATATAACTAAATGAACTTTGTGGGTAAGTTCTCTAGAAACCCTCATGAGACTTCACTCGTCCACTTGGGCCACCAAGTTGTTCAAAAGGCTTGTTGCATATGCTAAATGTAACCGTGATTCCTACGAAAGTGAGTTAGGTCTTAGTGTATATTTATCTTTAAACGTTTAATGTTTGTTGTTTTCTAGTGATTTCAGGGGAAAGAGGTAGCTCAATAGACGCTTTGCAAGAATTTTGCTCTTGCATTTATCTCTCGATGAGGAGAGCAATACTCAGGGGAGTCCTTTGTTTTAATTCTACTCTTACTTCAATTTATTTCATTGCCTTAAATGTACAGTAGGGACATTGTATAAAACAACTAGGGGGATGGGAGTAGAATTACCGTCCCACATCTCAGCCCGTTACATAGGCAAAAAAGCGAACATAACAAGCACAGCTACTCCATAGGAGGATACTACTAAGACTATATTACAATTGACTCAACAAACATCAAAAAATCTATTTCTTCTTCCTGCCACGGACCGTGATATCAAGATCATCACAAATAGACTGCAGGTGCTCGGACAAATCATGATTCTCGTATATATCGTCATCATACGGGTCATAATCATCATTATCCGGATAAGAATCCCTCCATTGTTCCAACAAGCTATTAGTACCATAACCTTTATCACATCCATCTTTACCACTCGTTGAAATCCTTAAGTTAGCAGTTTCATCAAATACCACTTCCACTTCACTATCACTTTCCACAATACCTGTAGGAACTAGCGGGTTCCCGTCATTATCCAACAGCCTAAGTTTACCTTCACAAATTTGTCCTTCTATTTTATTGATTTTCTCACCAATAGGAGAATTACTAGCAAATTCCCCATTATTATCGATATTCATAAAAGAGGATCCACTTGAAGTAGTCCTATTATTTACCAAATTAGTAGTCCCCCATTAATACCAAACTCCACATCATTCGACCAAATTAAGAACATCAAATGGATTTGAATTACTAACCTCAATAGTAGGTTCCACACCTTTCTTCTTATTACTACTAGAACTAGCATTAGTCTTTTTGGTAACAAGTCGATACTCTTTTTGAGGTTTAAAACCCATTTTTGGACCAACCGGAACACCTCGAGAAGTTTGACTAGGCTTCTTCACAGTCTTCTCACGAGCACCTGTATTCTTCAGACATTCCTCATGAATATGTCCAAAAACGTTACAAGATTAACACCTAGGAGGTTTCCACTCATACTCAACATGGACATTACATGTGTAATGGACCTCCCTAGTAATTTTAGGCATATCCACAACAATGTTATCTTTCAACTCTACATCAGCTCGAAGCTCAATCATAAATCTAGCATAACTTGACCTACCCTAAGATTGCATGCATATATCAAATGTATAAGAGTCAAGCATGAGATGAGTACCCAGTTTAGTAGCAATGGCACTCAAGCCATCCTCGCTGTAGGCCGTAATAGGTACACTATGGAGTTTAACCCAAACTGGAACAGTACTAACATCTTCCTTCAATAGGTTCTCATCAGGTGCCATTTCTTCAAGATAAGCAGGTTATTCCGAATAAACCATGGACCATTCTCAAGCATAGCATCTAATCCGTCAATGGAGCTAAATTGAAAGGAGAATAATCTGGTAGACGAGCTGAACATTGAACGAACAAGACTATATTTACCCTAAGTATTCCTAACATAGTTAGCAACAACAGGGTATGCCACCTTCTTTCCCAAGAAAAACCCATAGGCTGTATTAGCAAATCGTTCACTAATTTCACGAATAGAATCCACCGAAACAACCACATCAATCACATTACCCCCGGGTGTAATCAAAGTATAAACATTCACCTTCTTCCTATTTGTTACCAGTAGCAGTAGCATAAGAGGGCTTACCGGGAACATTACCAGCTGAATTAGCTTCCTGCGTAGGTAGTGGTAGGTTCGGTCCCACATCTGGAGTATTCACCACAGGACATTCCATCGTAACAGTCTCCTTAACCACATGACTTTTCACCGAATAAGTTTGAGCCACCAACGGACTTTGCACCTCCATTGCCACATGTTCATCAATAACAGACGGTGATACTACCTCCTTAAGTGGATTAGCATCATTAAGAGTCCCATCAGATTCTGTAAACAAACCAGTGCCCGCATCCGTGTTCATCTTCGTCCTATCGACTGACTTAACCCCTGTCGAAACTTGCTTCTCCTTCACACCCCTCCCAACCCTACTCCATTTCTGACTCAAAAACCCTCGCTCCATATGCAAAACAAACGAAACCTTACGTTACCAGCAGCTTGCACAACCATAACCAAAATCAATTCCAAAACCAACCTTGCGATTTGGATTAAAATAAAAACCCTAGAGTAGGGTTTTCGGTTAGGGATAGCCAAAGTCGCAAACCGAAACAAGCAAAACATACGAGAAAGATACAACATCCAAGATCAAGTAAACCACAAATTATATAGATCAAACCCTAACAAAAGAGAATCGATTTAGAGCAATCAGTTTAAAATAGATTCGTATAACGGATTGCGTTTGATTTTTTTATGCAACAAAACAAATCATGAATTAAATAGAAAAAAGAATCTTTAATTAGAGCACACCACGAATCCCTAACAATAGATATAAGAATCGATGGGTCCTTAACTCACACAGCCTTAATTAAATATTGTAATTGTTAAGAACTTAAAGAAGATAAAAACAAGAAACAATAAACAAAGAAGGTGGTTTGTTAAAGTTCGATCAGAATTGAATAGGATGTAAGGGATTCATTTTTTGAGAGGAGAGGGTTTCGACTTGAAGGTAATCGGTTTAGATTATAGATTGGTCTTAAGGGTAGTTGGGAATTAACCACTACAAACTTGGATGCCCTGCTCGTGTGATCGTAGGGGAATGTGGGATCGCAGAGTAAGTATAGGACAGACCTCAAATGCCAATTCGGGTCTGTCGATATTTGAACCACTAATGGAACTTATAATTGAACATTACACAGGAAAATGTAATCATAGCATTAGTAACGAAATGGTTAGGCTAGCACGCTTTTCTCCCTGAATACTTCTATTAATTTACTGTATTGCATTTACATTCCTGTAGTTATTAAAATCAACTTTAAAAACATTTTCAAACGTGACATAATCAAATTAAAACTAGTAAACCTTAGCTCTTGGGGCGACCTCAGATTTACCAATCTACTGCACTATATACGACCGAGTTCTCTGCTCGTTAGTGCGTGTATCGGTAGATGAGTTTTATAAATTTAAAACTTGGCATATATTTATTTAAAACAATTTTACGCATCACTTTGGTATTTCCATAGTAGCCATAAAACCATTGAAAAAGCAATCAACCTGTTCGAGAAATCATTTATTACACATTGAGAGTTTTCTTATATCACCAAAAAGCTCCCCTACACATATACATCATATTATAAAAGAGGTTTGCACATGCGAGGACGAGAACGCACTTATAATCAAGAGATCTTATCCATTATTAAGCCGTATTGATCACATTTTAATCACTATTCCCCCTCTCAAAAATTGCATATGTGGTGACAATTTTTGACTTATCAAGTGAATTAAAATACAAGTTAATGTACGTTGATCCACTTTTAGACTAACCAAACAATGGGAGAACAGGAAAGCATGCCGAATGAACTAATTATAAAAAATTTATACTCCCCCTCAATAATAGATTAGAGTGAAAACTTGGAGTGAGAGTGTGTTGAGCACACAATTTTGAAAGATTTTGAAATTTATTTTTGAAAATATCTTGAAAAATTATGCTCAACAGGGAAATGATTTTAGATTTATATTATTAATTATCATTTCCTTAGTGCTTCTCTTGAGCATTCAAAACTTTGAATGCTTATATGACTGTGCTCAAGACCGAAAAGATATGAACTTCCCGTTGTTTAGGATAAATGTACATAAATGAACATTTTCCTTTCTTTAGAGACCGAGTCCTAAGCTGACATTTACTTAGAAGTCGTAGAGAGAGAAAAAATTTGAAGAGCATGTTTTGAAAACATTTGAAACTCTCGCTCGAACTTCATTTATACACCCGTGTTGATATTAATCAACATTTCTAGTTGCGTAAATGTTATCGATTTACGAGAGACATGTCTTAGAAGATTATTTTTGGTATTTTTGAAATTTTCTGATTTTATATTTTGGTTTTCTAGATTTTTTATATTTTTGTATTTTCTTTTTCTTATAAAATATATACAAAGATCAAAAATATTTATAAATCATAATAAAGAGAAAGATCAAAAATATTTACAAGTCAAAGTTTCTATCAGCAGTGATAGTTGTTGCTAGAGTTAAAGAAGATGAAGTTGAATCTTGTTGTTGTTGACGTTTATCGGATGCATCAGCAGTAGTAACAGCGGAAGACTTTGAAACAACTTGATTTTCTCCATTTGAGTAATTCGTCAAACAAATGACCGAATAGACTTTCCAACTCTATCATTGATGTCATGACTATCATATCTACTAAAGTGAAAACAAGAAGATTTCTCTTCTTTTTAAGGTAAAGCGCACTGAAGCGTACACTCCCCTTTTATTTGGTGGCTGAGTTATGCACGGAAGTGTAATAAGCCATTGACTTGAGTAACACACATTGGAATGTTCAAACCAAAAAATAGTAGCTCAAGACCGAAAAGATTTCTCTTTTCGTTGTTAAGGATAAACGCACTGACACGTACATTTTCCTTGTATTTGAAGAATGGGTTGCAATCTGACATTTGATTACAAGCCATTGAAGAAGGCTCGTCAATTGTCGCATTCATTGTCTCCATGATTTTCTTTGTCCTTTGGTTTATACTCGGAAAGCAATGGAATTAGCAGAGTATCAAGCAATTTTGACAACTGTCAAAGATGGAAAGTTGAATTTGGAAACCGTCTGCTGATCGGTTCCTGAGGGTTAGAAGTACATGCATTATCACCTTTAGGGCAGTCAGATTGACACACAGATTCACTGGTTGCAATTATTTTTCCTTTAAGATCAAACATTCTTCCAGTTGGTGACCACCTAAGGCAAGATCTAGGTTTTCTAGGTGAAGCAAGACTTTCTTTGGACCCTACCTTTTTAGGTTTCCAGACTCTTGGCTTATGTTTCTTTTGATTTGCACTTTTTGAAACATTAGCACTTTGGTTTTTCTTTCTAGATTTCATGCCATTCACATACTGAAGCACACATTCATCATGATTAGCGGTATATAGACATTGCTTACATGTAGCACAAATAACCTCATATTTTTCATTTCGAGTTGCAAGCATAATGTTATTACATTCAGATGACGTATGGTTCGGATAGTTAGAAGACTGTAAACTTTTATGGTTTTCTTCTATTTTCTCTAACTTATTCGAGAGGCAACTATTTTATTGACTTAAAAGCGGACTTATCACACTCTTAGGATTGTTCCTAGGTTGTGGTCTTCTGGTCCTAGTAGTGCTTTTAACGTCTTTAGGAGAGAAACTATTTGTTTTGGAATTTACATCGTTCTTAGTGATGACATGAAGTTGTGAAACAGTGATCGGTTTTGTCCTAAAGCTTGCTTTTACATGTTTGTTAGGCACAAAGTTGTCTACCCTAGAAGCTTTAAAAGGATTGATCCTAAATATTCCTGGAGCAATCACTCTTTCATTGTTCACAACAGTTGATTCACGAGAGGTAGGAATCGAGTTTGAAGTGACTGGTTTTGACAAAGCATTCGTCTCACCAACCTTGGGAAAGGCCGTAGATTTAGGTAGAGGAGTTACAGCATACAATTTGGGTCTAGAAGAAGAAGGTGGTTTTCCCATGATTGATTGCTTTGCAAACTTAGTATCTAGCCATCTACGTTTACACGAGTGGTGTCATTTTGTTTTTCCATGTTCAGAAACTATATCAAATAACTGAGCTCTCAACTTAGCATTTTCATAGGTCGTGTCATGTAATTTATCTTGCAAAGAGTCAATTATAGCTTTGGTTTGAGTCTGTGTCACTTTGATAGAGTCAAACAGGTTCTTGTATGCAGTCTTAAGATGAGCATTTTCTTTTTCATAATTCCGAACCTGATACTCTAATTCTACGTTCTCATTTTCAAGTTTCTGAGGCAAAGGATCAAGGGTATTTTAACAATTGAGTATTCCTTATTTTGTACCTTTTGATCTTCCCATGAGCTTGCAACCGTTTGATCTTTTGTTGCATGTCATTATAAGCTTTATCGTACGAAATTTTGTCATATTTGCATTCTTCACACTTTTTGTACCAATCATTCCAAAGTTTAGCATATTCATTCTCCTTTTTAATGATACAATTTTCAAATTGTTCTTTCGTTACAGGTCAGTCTGTTTGGTGATTTATGATATCTACAACAGATGGATTTTGCACAATAGACATAATATCTTGACTGACAACTGCTCTCAGAGACGCTCAATTTCCAATTCCAATGCCTTGTGCTTAGCAAGAGATTCATCAGCTTCTTTTGCAAGAGATTGGAAGTCTCGAACAAATTTGGCTGCTTCTTTCAAAAATTGTATTTCGAAATTTTGCACTCTAGCGTCAACTTGGTTAACGATAGGGAAAATTTCATCTTTTACAATTTTGTGAATCTCTTGGTGAGCAGAAGACGACCAATTATGTATATCCAAAGTCATTTTTTGTTTGACAACACGTTGAAGAGTCACAATGGTGCTTTTTACCTCATTTAGAAATTTTCGTGCAACACTTAGTGTAGTATCATCCGAAAATTCTTCATTTGGTATTGAAAATGATTTCGAAAATTGGCCGTTTTGGAAGTATTTGAAAAATACGACTCTTCACGTAACTTGGCTGTTTGAGAAACAAAAAAACCCCCGAATGATGATTAATCTTAGTTTTAATTTGCCAGTTTTATTTCTTTGTTCAAATTGTTCATTTTTAACTGCTCTCTTGAGCAGTTGTAGTGTCTTTCCGAATCATACACGCCCAGGAGGATCCTGCTTTTCTTGTAAACACTTTGCCATTATAAAAAACTCTGTTGTTTTGCTGAGCTTACTTTGAGATAAAAAGGATTTTGATAATCCAAAGCCATTTTCTGTTTCGGTTTGGTTATCAACGAGTCTGCTTAGGTGAAGCATGTGCATCGTTGATTCGATTGACCGTTTTAACAAAATATTATAGAATTCCTTTTATCTTTTTCTCAAGTTGAATTTGTTTATCAAGAAGCTCGTCTACGGCGTAATTTTGCAAATCAACTTCAACTTTTTATTTTTCTTCTTGAAGAAAGGAAACAGTTGACTTTTCTTTTGAAAGTGGTTATTTAGATTTGCAATTTTCTCATTCAAAGTCGTTATTTGTTTTAGCAGAACTTAAGTGAAGTGCATTTATCTTTTTATGTAAAGGACACTTTTTTGATTAAAAAGATTTGATAACATCTTTTTAAGTTTGTCATATTTTTTCTTGATTTTTATTATCTAGCAAGTCAGTGGTTCAAATCAGCATGTGTTTCTTTCATTTTGCTATTGACCGAATTGACTTTCTCAACTTCAGCAGCTAAATTATGAAATAATGATTCATGGTACGCACGAGTTTCCTCAACCGTTGCAGAATGTTGTTCTACTATTCCCCCACTTTGTTCCACACTAAAAACCGCAGAAATGACATTACTATCATTCTGTTGTACTTGGTATGGTTCGGGAATGGGCTCGAGTAGTTCAGTATACTGCTCTTCTTGAGTAAACATATTGAATATATCATTATCATAACATTTTTCAAAAATGGTGTACCTCAGCTGATCCATCTGAATCATAGACGAGAGCTTTGTCAGACTGAGTACCCGATGTAGATGCTTGCTGCAAATTATCCTGTAAATTGCAGTTGGCAGTTACTTTCTCAATCTCATCATAGGCACCTGCAGCAGCCATGAAATCAAATTCCTCAAAATTGAGTTGGATCTCTGCTTCTTCCTTTTGAGCAATCAGCAGCTGAGTTTGAAGATAAGCAACATCCCTTTTCCGTGGCTTAACTGTACAGTTGCTGGCATAATGACCCTCTCCTTGACAGTTGTAACACCTTATCGGATTACCATTGATACCATTACCATTACCCTCAGCCGGTGCTGCTACAACATTTCCATTCCCATGTTGATTTGTAATCCCTGGAACAACACTAAGCCCATTCTGATTCCCAACATTCTGAGTACCCTGATTCTGAATTGCATTATGTCTAACCAAATTTCCTATATTCTGCACTGCATTCTCTCTAAGCTGGTTCCCAACATTATCATCAACCATTAGCATATGTCTGTCTTGATCTATATTCATACCCGATTGAGCAATCTGATTGTAGCAAGGGTTTGATAAACTTCTTTTGTTGTTGTTTGTTGGAGTGATGTTGTTTAGCTGAAATGCCTTGGACATGAGTTCAAGTGCCATGTCTAATGTAGTTGTGGGATCTGAGATATCTTCGGGATTTTGCATTGGTTGTTCCATGTAGTTCGTGTTGAATGAAGGTTGTGGGACAAAGTTATTGTTGGGTTGTGGATGTTGTATGTAGGTAATGAGTGATGAGTGATCTGGGTGAAACGGTTTCTAAGTGTTTGCCATTAATGACAAAGGATCATGTGTGTTTGCAATTCGTTGTGCTCTAAAAGCATTGATGTCTTGATGAGTCAACATTGCAAAAGTGATGTGAAATGATATGGTAGGATCTTTTATGGATAAAGTGATTGTTGTTGTGGATTTAAATCAATAAACGTTCACGGGATTTTACAAATCTATGATTTAAACTGAGAAAAAAAAGACTTTTTCGGGACTTTACAAAATCAAGAAGAAACCGTGAAGGAATAATTGTTGAAAAATCATTGTTGTTGTTGAAGAATTTGAGCTTTTGTTGACGAATAATGAGCGAAAACGATAAACGGTTACTACACTTTCAACTTAAAATGATTAACGGTTGATTAAAACACACATAAGGACTAACGCTGTAATTTAAATCCAATAAAAGTGCTTAACAGTTGTTAATAGAAGTTGTAGGGACTAAAAGTGCAAAACAGTTTTACTTTGGAGGGTTAACGGGCTGAATTAGATCTTTTAAGGACTAACGGTGTAAGCTTAATTCAACAGGGAGGGTTAATAAAGAAGGAAAGAACATGCATTGAATTCGTCATGAAAACCAGGGACCAAAAGTGTCAATTTAAAAATGTAATTAATAAAAGCATGCGAGATCCCTCCTTTTATATCATCATCTTTGTTTAAACTTTGAATAAAACTTAGAACTTTATTTTTATTTGATCCTTTTAAGTGTACGGTACCAACGATTCAGGAGATACAACCACATAGCTTATGAAGAAGATATCGATCGACGATGTTCGTCGCGCCTAATAGTAGATGAGAGATCACACACCTTACCTTGCGCATAGTCATCCTCTGCTAGCCGGCGCCGTCTTCTCGTGCGCCACACGGACCCACCCCCACCCCCTCCCCCCGCCCCCACCCCCAGGATCTTACACCGCCCCCGTACTCGATACCGACGAATAAAACCAAACAACCAATCGAAACGTACACGTTTTTGCCTTGAATACCTAAAGTTATTAAAGATGGCCTAGCCTTCCTATGGTATTAAATCATTCGGTTCAAGTGTATTAGTTTCGCCCTCAAGTAATGTGGTTATTGTTTGCCCAACAAGGAACGTATAACTCGCCTCCAAAGTGTATAGGTCGCTTATAGTTTCGCCAAATTCAGACGTTGTATGCTTCGCCTGTTATGAAGGTATTTTGTTTTTCGGCTGAACACAACAAAAAAAAACCCCGTACTAGTTGTCCTTTTAGCCAAAACACAAGTCGTCCTTTTTGTTTTCTTGTAACAGAAACCAACAAACAACGTTGTCTTGTTTCAAATCGTGGACCACAAGAACTAACCACAATAAGCTCTAAAATAAGCTGTTAGGACAACGAATAAGCTCAGAGTATAAGCTGTAACTGTTTTGTAGTGAAAGTTTTTTTTTGCTCTTTTCCTTTTAGGCAACGTAAAACCAAAAAAACTAAGTAGAAGACCTAATAAGCTTAGAAATAAGACGTGTCTTTGTAAGCTTTGAATAAGCTTATAAAATGAGCATGTGTTGATTCCAATAAGTTATGAAATAACTAGGATATGGAACACGTGTTCTCGGGAATAGTTTTAGAATAAAGAAGATGCGAGCTTTTTATGAATAAGCATGAAAAAACCAGTTTAGCCGTTACCACAAGCTATATATAAAAGTTTGAAAAAGAAAAAAACACCACTTTGTCAAAAGTTACAGAATCAACAATAATGAGTTTGTCGTATATAAATTATGGTATTAATAATCAAAAAGCAAGTGGTTTTAATAAAAACAAATAGAAAGGAGGAAAGAAAAAAATAAAGCCGTATGTAGAGTAAGCTCAAAATAAGCCGAACCAATAAGCTTAAATAAACACAACTTAAACCAATAAACCCAACCTTGGCTTTTGATACCACATGTTGGATGTATCATTTCATCACCAAAACACAAAAATAAGAAAAAGATTTTAGAGAGAGAAAAAGCTAGAGAGAGAAATAAAACTAAGAGAAAAATGGTTACTAGCACATGAAAAAAATGAAAAGCAACACCCTCCCCTCTTGGAGAGGGCTCTTTTATATAGTTTTGAAAAAAATAGAAAGGGGGGATGATAGTTTACGCTTTTTTAACTTAAGGTTTTAAAGTGTTTGTAAAAATTCTAGATTCGAATTTATGTGAATTCAATACTTGCACAATATGAACGATATGCTTATCTACACAATTGATATGATAGTATGAGGAAATAATGTAAGACAAGAGATAAGAGTAAGAACAATCAAACCACAACGCGAGGATTTATAGTGGTTCAGTAACGAAGCACCTCTTCGCCCTACTCCACTCCCCGAGCACCTAACTCGAGAGTTTTCTTCACTATGTCAACAAGCTCCCTTATGGCGGAGAAAACCATACACAACGTTGCTTACACCGATTTACGACACAAAGCTAAATGTCGAGTTCTAATCTTAGCTAAAACCAATCTATCACAACATAACTTCACAACTTGTTCACGACTTCACAACTTCATGACTTCTTCACAACTTCAAGACTTTCTTCACCACACTACTTATATCACAACTATCTAACACTACTTGTTAAGATCACCATGATCTAACTATACTTACAAAGATCGTCAAGATCTAGCTACTACACACAACTACAAGATATACAATTGATTTACAAATATGTGATATGAATGCAACAAGATTGCTATGCACACTAAGGTATAATACTTCTTCACTTGATGATGGAAGTATTCTTCTATTGCACTTGAGGAATTAAGATTAGATCACTTGGAAACAAAGCTTTATGATTACATGATCAAAGGATTTTAGAGAGGGTATGTGGGCTGTTTAGAGCAGAAAGAATGAGTGCAAAAAGTGAGAAAATAGTGGAGAAAAGTCCAGTATTTATAGGGCAAACTGGGGGAGCGTCTACCTAGGGGCGGTCCCCTTAAATAGGTGGGCGGTCCCCTTAATTTTAAGGGTGCCGCCCGTGTATTTAAGGGGGCCTCCCTAGACTAGGGTCTCCCCAGTTTGTCTTTTGTGTAGGGGGGATTTTCTGTAACTTTTCTAGCCGTTTTAGGTCCGAAAATTTGAATTTCAAAATGTTTATTTTGAATAAAACATTTCTTTTAATTGTAGAACATGTTTTGTAAGTTTATAAAAATGTTTACAACATTTTATAAAAGTGTGAGGTTGAATAAAAATTTCCTTTGATCCCATTAAGCATTTATTTATTCATACCTTGAAGTGATATAATTTTCGAAATGAGGATTTAATACTAATTACTTGTTTACGTTTAATTTTACATTGAACGTATTTATATTTTGTGATTATCAAAACGTAAAGATGTGAAAAATATTAGTAATGTTTTTAGGCATTATATTTTATCAACACCGTTCACATTCACTTAAGTACTCAACTAAAACAATGACCTTGACTCAGTTAAGCTTCAACATTTACAAAGTACTTGACCCTTGACAACAACATTAACAAACCAACCGTGTGTGTGCTACCAACGATTCATTTAAAAAACCTTAGAAAACAATCAAACGATGGATTGATCAAACTAAGTGTGTGGTAGCAACGGATTTGTTGTTTTACCCATTTGAATCGATAATTTTGATTAATGTTTAACTGTGCATGTTGTGTTACGTGTGTGTTTTTTTTAAAGATGTGTGTGTTGATCAAATGTGTGTGTTTTTTGAAAAATCACGTATACCTAGAAAATCTTAGTGGTAGATTTTTGTTCTTTCCCCATGCAATAAAGCAAAAAAGGTACAAGGGTACGGAGCTGTTAAGCTGAGCACTTGTGGGTTGAGCAGCCGTCGGTTGAGCATTTTGGTGGGAGATAAGACAAAGTAGTGGTTGAGGGTTGTGGGCCACATCAGGTGCATCTAAGCTAAAGTGAATTGTACTTGCAAACTGCGGAGTTGAGCGTGACCATATTGAAAAGATTTTTAAAACTTGACCATAATGAGGAACAAGAAAAAGATCTTGTCCCTAAACGATAATTTTCTCTTTTAATAAAAAAAGAAAAAAGAAAAGAAAGAAAAGAAGTTGTATGATGGAGTAATATATATAGGCGGCTTTATTTAGGGTTTTCAACACAACCAAATGGACGACCAAATGATAGAAAAAACAATCACCGAAGGAACCAAACAAACCCGGATCAGAAAGGAAGAAACCCTATGGATCTGGAAAGACAACCAAATGATTAAAAAAACAATCACCTTCGTACCACTTCTTTTCCAACTGTTCGACGAAATACTTGTAAGCGCAGCTGATAGAAAAGGTGTAAAAGATATCTTAGTTAACATAAATGTTGCGGATAATAAAATTGGTGTTTGGACTCATGGTGGAGGTCTTGATGACATAAATTTTAGTATAATCGGTGAGGCTCTAGGCTTTGGTTTCGTTTCGGTTATGAACGGCGATGGCAATGAGGTACCTGGTGAAGAGGTATATAATTATTATTTTTCTTGTGTTAGGGTTATTGGATAATTTTCTCACTACTAATTTTTTTGATTTTGCATTCGAGTCTATTAATCAATTTGAAAATCTGGTCTATTACAAAATGTTTATTTCAATGTCCTTTAATATTGGGTGTAGATTGTGTCATACTTATTTGTATATAAAATACATACGTGCTGTGAGATGTATGCTTGTTATAGTTTCCATCTCATTGTTGTTTAGGTGTTCAAGAGCATTGGGAGGAATTTGAAAAGGGTCCGTATTAGTGAAAATTGGTGCTTGGTTTCATTTATACCTCATTTAGCACATTTTGGCATGGAA